>QLNU02004136.1:10127-24858 GCA_006491805.2 Dysdera silvatica | reverse complement strand
TAAATTTCTCTTTAAAATATATTTTAAATTATCTTAAAAGCATATTTTAAATTATCCGGAAAATATGTTTTAAATTATCCGAAAAGTATCTTTTAAATTATCCGAAAAGTACCTTTTAAATTATCTTGAAAGTACCCTTTAAGTTCTCTTGAAAGTACGCGTTAAATTCTCTTGAAAGTACCCTTTAAATTATCCTGAATGTACCCTTTTAGATTATTCAAAAAGTATCTTAAATTATCCGGAAAGTACCCTTTAAATTCTCTTGAAAGTATCTGTTAAAAGCATTACCTTAAAAGTATATTAATTTTAATAATTCCTTAAGGAAACAGTAGTCACAAATTAGTAAACATAGATCATTTTTCCGCATTGCTCTTTTATTATGATGGTATCATTTATCATTTTTTTTTATTTGTTTGTCAAACAAGCAGAATTCTATTGATTGCATTATATATCCACATATATTTGCAATTCGCAGCTTTTATCTGTAAAATTTGTCATAATTTGTAATAACACAAAATGTAATTCATTTGAAGTTAGAATTATTGAAAACAGCAGTATGCAAATAATTTCATACAAACACAGTAAAATATAAGTGGTATTTGAAATCATTTTTAATCACTTTCTTGTTCAATTCCATCGCACCTTAATTATCAAAAAGCATCGTAATATTTTTTAATCGAATTTTTTTTAACAACAGAGGCATAACTTGTGAATTCTTTCGCTTAAGTATTAGACCAGTGATCCCTACCCTGCGGGTCGCGACCAACTGGTGTGGATCTTTACGTCAGTGGGTCGCAAAATTTTTTAAAAACGAAAATTTTATAATTACGCAAATTATCATATACAATATATTTATGCACATATATGTATTGTTACATGCAGAAGTGAGGTATTAAATCTAAATATTTATTATTTTATGTGCCCATAAAAATAGGTGGTGGATCGTGATTTAAAAATTTCTGGAACCACGGAATTTGATTTTTTACTATTATAATAATAATCACAGCAATAAATTTTAACAAGAATTATTTTTTAAGACATTATTACTCTTCTCAGGTTTAACACAATTGCCAAAAGGTCAATATATAAAGCCACTGAAGCATGGGGTTTTTTTGTAAATTCTTATGGAAAATTTTATAGATAATAATAACTTTTAACGCTTATGCGTGGACGTCAAAAAAATTATTATCCAAGAATTTCAGTTACTACCGGAAACACTGTGAAACAAATATAAAAGTATAAAAAAGTCTGAAATTTTTTAAATCACCGGCTATGAAAAGCGAACGAATATGAGAAAATTTTAATGATATTTACACAAACTTAATACGCATTTAACTATTTCGTATTAAGCGGAACCAGTGACGTAGCTAATGTTTTGGGGCTATTCGAATAATTAGCGGGCTTATATGCTCGTGTATAGCCTTCACTAGAAAAACGAACATTAATATTGGATAGTATGTACAGAATATTGGGGTGGGTTGTTTAACCCCACTTAAACCCCAAGGCTAGTAGTTGTAACAATGTATGGGCTCTCCGCCAAGAAATAATTTTGGATCCTTTGTTGTTGTTTTTTAAATAGGGGTTTAAAAAATGAATTGCCGGGCCCCTCAATTCACAAGGGGCCCTAGATCTTGCCTCCATTTGCTATACAGTAGCTACGCCCCTGAATGGAACAACGTTCCGTTCCGTTACAAGCATTGGTTACGATATAAAAAAATAATTGATGTATCAAACATTCATATTAATATGACAAATATATAATATTAATGTAAACAGAGTTTAAGCTGCATAAGTTTCTTTTGCATTTTGCGAAAACATTTTATCCCATTTTCGCTAAAAGGCGAAAGCTCTGAAAATTAAAAATTTCCACGATTTTACGTCAGTGGCCGCCATACGACGAGCTTGAAGACTTTCTGTGACGTCATAAATAGATGAACCGAAATCAGTTTTATTTTAAAAATGCCTATAAACTATTGTGGGTAGAAAACCAAGGAAAATTGTACAATTATGTGGCCGTTTGTATAATTTTGTACAAAATAAAGAAATGTTATTTGTAGTTCTAAATTTTAATTATGTTATTTTGTTTAGCCCTCTCCTAAAGTACAAATTTTTCAAAACTATTACATTTACAGTACAGAAAAGAAAGCTAAAAGAAATTTAAAAATGCTAAAATTTTGTTTTTACATTTTAGCTAAAATACTAAAGGAAAAAAAAAAAAGAAGCTTAAACTCTGGATATAAATATTTGATATAGCAATACAACATGGGTCATCATACGAATTGGGAACTATATATATTTGCTTTCATCCACAATAAAACATTTTATACCGACCACCTGTATTGCACGACCACCTTTTAATGTAGAGCCAAAATTTTTCCGAAAGTGTTCGTCAAAAAATAAATTTATTGTGAAAATATTAATCAAACTGTTTCCTTTTCATCGTAGTGAGGTGGCCGTTATATAAAGGGTTTTACTGTATTTACAAAATAAAAATACGTACGCGCAAGTAATATAAAATGGTTAACGAACATGGAACCATTTAGATAAAATTATATTTCAAGTATTGGTCAGATTACTATATTAAATTTCACGTTTTTCATCACAAAAAAACTTCAGCCATGTATTAGAATACCTTTCCATTTACAGATAATTAAAACCATTATAAAGGCGAATTAATAATTATTTTCATTTTTTTTTTTTTTATAAAAAAGGCACTTGCAATTCCCTGGAAGAAGACTTTCGTTTAACGACACAAATCAACAAAACGCTTAATAAATATCACAAGAAAGATTTCCTCTTGATGGTCAAGAGTTGATGACATACTTACAAATTTTCAAAATTGGTCCATATTTGTACAGCGTGTTTGAGCAGTCGTCTGCATGCTAAATTATGCCTACTTTTACACATACAAAACCGGTTATTTCAAAAGTAGTAGAAAATCAACATTTGGCATTACCTAAATACACGTTAATCCATGGTTTGTGATCCACTTGATTTTAAAAATCTCTAAAAATTAGAATGTCCGATTTTAAAAATGTCACTATATCAAAATCCCGATTTATGGTTAGTTTAAAAACTCGGTTGTTGTTGAAGAAGACTGACGGGTAGTCTGATTTTGAGCAAGCAACGAGGGGACACAAGGCAGTGTACAATCTTGACTAGGGTTTTTGTTTCGTCTCATTGGTTTCTGAAGTCCCCTTCTTCTGTAGCAAATGACTTTGAGCTTACCATTCCAACATCCCACGACCTCAGCTTCTCTGCATTCCTGGTTAACTGCAGGATACCTGCTGAAGACAACCCATGACCATGGCGAAGCAGCAATGTTCTTAAAGCTGTGAATTTGTTGCTTTTTACCAGTTCGGACACCAAAGAATCTGTCAGGCCGTAGCTACAGTAGAACTCCAAGTGATGTAAAGATTGACTGTTCGTTAGAAGAATTTCACAGGCTTCTGGTGTCACCTTTCTGTTCACTCGTGGTCTCAATCTCAAATGGCGGAGGTTGAAGAAATGTTTTTTCGATCCTTGGCCTATGGATGTGCCCAGCAGTGTGAAATACTGTGCGCTGAAACACCGTAGATTTGGACAGTAGAGTGCTGTTTTGGCCAAGTCCACCATGTCGAATCTTTCAAGACTCAGAGTGAGTAGTTGTTTACCACAGGAAGCGAGTAGTGGCAAGACTTCATCGATATAGGATGTAGGCAACGTAGGACTGTTCTTAAGCTCCAAGGATCTAAGATGCGACAATGTATCCAAAGTCAGTAAGCTCATGTCTTCCTGTACTTCTAAAGAAATTTCCTCAAGATTTGGGAACCACTCTAGAAGAATAGGAATTGTATCATCACATACAGGAAGGCTAACAATGAGACCGCGAATTTTGGAAGTCCGTTCTCTCCACCAGGTTTGATTATCTTCCTGTTCCTCCAATTCATCAAGAACCTCATCCAAGTACGTGCAGGAGATGTATTGCAGATTTGGGAAAGCTTTCAGGAGAGTTAAAACAGAATTTCCTCTCACAGAGGACGGTAGTCTTAGTTCTGTTAAATTTTGTCTGGCACTTTGATACGAAATATCCTGTTCCATGGCTTGCACTAGAGAGTTGATACACTCTTCATCGACGGAAGGATGCATGATTTCCAATTTTTTCAGTTTCGGACAATTTTTGAACACCAGTTCCAATTCCCGTCCCTGCAGTGTAGCATGCTGCATACGAAGACGTTGGAGGTTTGTGGCCGATTCTAATATGGATTGCACATATTCTGCACTTGATGCTTGATACAACCACTGTCCAGCGAGAGTCAGTTCTTGTAGAAGTGGCCCGGAGCGGATGAGGATGCCCAGTATCGTTTGCACATCTTCGTACTTGCAATCGTCCAAGTAGGACAAATCAAAAGACGGCACACCGGAGTACACGAGCAACTCTGCGGCTTTGAGTAGTTCTCTTCCCGTAGGTTTCAAACGCATCAACTGATAAAGCAGTTCTTGTCGCAGGTTAATCGGATATTGCAAAAATGGATTTTGTTCACTGGATTGATAATCAACACTGTTCTTCCTGCGTCTGCTCCAACCTAACACGGAATCTTTTACTTTGGAAAGGCAGCTTTGCCTTAAACTCCATTGAGGAATGATTTTATCACTTTGTTTTGCTGCGGACCACCGTGCGGTGGTGGAAGGGTCTGCAATGCACTCCAACATGCTTGTTTTCCTGTAAGGCACTTTGAGTTGCTCTGCCCCAACGTCTCCAGACATACAAACCTCTCTTAGCTCCGCCAGTTTTTAAAAAGAGATTTAAAATTTGAAAATGCGATCTAGTTGTCCACCTTATCTCCACTGGGCGTAGGCGGAAAGCCGTACGTCGTTGATTCTCCGAGATAACTTCAGGCGAGATTGTTAGCGAAGCGAAGTTCATTTGAACTACTCGTGTTCCCAGCTGACTCCATGGTTGCTACTACTTCAAAACCCAGCATCAGGTGGCATTGGCGAGTTTTAAAATATCGCCAATGAGAACTTCCCCTTCCCTGCCAAACTTGGTTTCGGTTTACGGAAATTCGAAAAACACGGATGCGCAAAAAGGAAGTTTATGAATGATAATTTTAACACCCGAAAAGATGTGCACTCCTTTCTTTGCCTAAATAACCAACTGCAGAAATTCCTTTTTCGATTATAAGTAAAAAAAAAAAAGTTTTTGTTCGCTTTTTGTCTCATAATTTTTTAACGTGTTTCCATTTGAACAAGACGCCCGTGATTTTAATTATTAAACTAATATATAATCTGTTTCTCTTAATTTAAAAAAGTACCACCTATCATATAATCATATTAACGTGTTATAAATTTTATTATATATTGATAAATGTCCATGACAATAAATGCATTTATAACAATATATAGTAGATAAAGTAATACACATACGTGTGTGTGTATATATATGTGTGTGTGTGTGTATTAAATCTTTAAAGATATATGAAATAGTAAAGTGTAGAGTAGAATACTAAGATATACAATATATTAAATGTTGACTAACATTACGAGCTAGTAATGAGGTTTAAAATCACTTTTATAGCCGGTTAACGTTTACCTCCAACTGTATTGTGAAAAGACACAGGGCATTTTTCTTTGTTATAAAAAATATAAGCATCTACCAGAAATTTTAAGTGTATAAATGGATTTGAAATAGTGAAAGCACTGTATGTCTCATATAACCTAACAAAATTAGCAGCAATACAAATTTCAGAAAACATTTTAAAATCTAAAAATGCTCATTGAATATATCAATACTAAACCATAGTACTCACCCTACAACAATTCCGAATCTCACCATGATGCAATGCATAAGCAACCGTATATTATATATATATGTTATATAGTAAAATCTGTCTATAACGGGATTGTCCAACGTAGGGCTCGCGGGCCATAACCTGGTCAGACAACAATTATTTGGAATAAAAAAATATCCAAAACAAGAATTTTTAATTTTTTTTTTTTTTAGAAATAAAGAAACCCATGGGTGACTCCTTTCCATGTAGTAAATAAACAAAACAATAACCGGAAAAATTGGAAGGGAGGCTTTTTTGCCAAATCGCTGGCCCGCGAGCTTCGTGAAAACTTTTTAAGTGGCCCACTATCCAAAAAGGGTGGACGGCCCTGGTTTATAAAGATGCTCGAATGACACAGAAAGGATATCGTTAAAGACTGTACTTTTTATTATATAATTACCTATAATTCTTTCATGTGTATTTTTAAATGGTATTAGTTTAAAATAAGATTGAAAGAACCGGTTGTGAAGTGAATGTAGATTAATTTCAAATCATTCATTGAAAATTTTAAACGACACACAAGTTCAAATTTTTCTATTTTAAAAGATTTCTCACAAATTATGCAAAAATATGAAAACCTTAAAAAATGGACGAATTAGGTTAATATTCTTAGAATGAGATGTGTGTATACAACAGAAATTGGCGTAGCACTACACAGATCAGACTTATAAGTAGAGATCAATGTTATAAGCGTATCGGAAGGGCCGTTGTAGCAAAACTGTAAGATAATTTGGCGTAGCACTACGCAGATTAGATTTATACAGTGGCGGATTTCTAAATAGGCACAGGCCTAGGGGCGGCATCTTAATGCTTAAATATAAAATTTTACAAACTCGACAACGTTGAAAAAAAAATGTTTCCTTTAATTATTGCCCCGTTTCTACAATGGCGGTGACATATAGACGACTACTTTAACTTGCCTGCAAATCATAGGCGTAGTCGTATGGGCCCGTGGGGCCCGAACCCACCTCCCCCCACCAATAATTTGAAATAAATTGCAATTTTACATATACTGTAATGTATAACCGTGCATAAAATGTGCTTGGACCCCCAATAATTTTGAAAACTCGACGCTGATGCTACAAATACAAACTACAGAATCGAAAAACAAAGGGCCCTAAAAATTTTGCGCCGTTAGTACTTGCCCAGCGTGCCTATTTATAAATCCAAGCTTAACACATAGGCACTTGCCCAGCGTGCCTATTTATAAATCCAGGCTTAACACGCTTTTTGTATGCACTAATAGTAAACGAATGAACAATAAAAAATTTGAACTGATAACGAAAAAATTCATACAAGGATGCGTACGTGTTTTTTTCCCCAAATATACGAAATACACGCAAAAACATCAGAGGCTCCAGGATTCCAAACTAAAACTAATGTGGATTCAAAAAATGTCTCGAATTCACGAAGTCGGAGATTATGGTAGCAATAATTTTGAGTTGTATCTTATTAGTTTGAATAATTATATTAAAAATATCCTTTACATATCAAATGTTAAGGGTATGACATGCTTTTTTTTTTGTTTTGTAACAAATATTCCTTCCTTAGTGAAGGAGAGGGTGGCGGCAGTACAGGCTGTGCCTAAGGGCGGCAATTTTACAAATCCGCCACTGGATTTATAAGCAGAAATCAACATTATAAGCGTATTAGAAGGACGGATGCAGCAAAACGGAGGTAATTCGGCGTAGCACTACGCAGGTAATTCGGCGTAGCACTACGCAGATTAGTAGGAACGTGCATAGTTAAAAATATATCGTAAATTTTTTTTTAATTGCTGTTGGTTGAGCAGTGGAATGACTGGGGAAAAGTGGCCGTAACGGCGGTTCTGTATTCTGAAGAGGCCGGATATGGGTGTGGATAGGCGAAGTCTAAGAGAAAGTAAGCAGTGAATGGTTGCTAAAATGATGTTGGAAGGAAAAAAAAAATTAGAAGGTTGGAAAAACTGACGCAGAATTAAAAAGGCATAGCAGCGAAAAACTCAAGCACTTTAAGAATAAAGCATTTAAACGAAACAATTTTTTTAAGCGACTGTGGGAGAAATATTTATATTTGATAGTGGAAATACAATTTACAAAATTATTTACTTGCTTTTCTTGTTTAGTGTTTCCACATTTTTAGATATATATATACAGAGAAAGAGATAAAGTTTTCTTTAGAAGTATTTTAAAAATAAGACTATAGAAATAACAAGAAATGGAAACAAAATGATAAATAAAAATTAAGCATAAAAACAGGCTTACTACTGCGCAGCACTGGCGTACGCAGGGGGTGTTGATGGGGGTTGTAACCCCCGATTGCAATGAAATTTTGTATATTTAACATTACAGAATATATGAGCTGCAGCTCATAGCACCTCCCAAGATGCTTACGTATTATTTGAACGCCCCCATGTGGGAGCCAACATATGGCGAGTTTTCGGATATAGTGAAGGGAAAATCTAGTTTATTGGCATAATAGTTAAGCGCAAATTTAACCGCTGTTGAACAAGTTTTTTGAACCCGGATGTAACGAGCAATTCAAAAATAAAATAGGAAATCAAACTTTTTGTAAAAATTCAATAATTATATGCGGTTGATCATTATAATCGGTGCTCGTTGTAGAAAATTTCCACTGTATTTTTATGGATTTAATAAATTTTTTAATCACAAAATAGTTACGTTGAAATTTAACCATTAATTTTATTAAGTAATTCGAAAATTCAACTCGATCAATTAATGCAAATATATACTCAAACCAATCACAGTTTAGCTATACTAAAGATTTAATTAAAAAATAAAAGTTTCTAATAATTAATTTAATAATCGCAATACAAATAAAATAATACCTATATGGCTTTTTAGTTTTTTAACACTTGATTTCATTTTTCAAAATACGCGGTATTTTGAAGGCGCTGAACGCCTGGGAGTTATTGCCAAATGTGATAGCCCTAACCACGACTAGTCTTAGACATGCGCCATGCTCGTGATTGGGATTGACCAATGATCGCTCCCATTTTCCGTGACGTCACAAGCGGGAGCACGCGGTGGCAACATGAATCGCACGTGGTTCTGCTGTGAGGGCCTCCTTTAACTAGCGCGCGGAAACACAATGAACTGAGAAGCCCGCGGGCGAGAAAAAGAAGCGCGCGTGATCTGGGTAAAGAGTTTCTAATAATTCAAGAACTGTTTTTCAACGTTTTTTCTAGTTTTTTTCCTCTGGTGCATTTGTACATATATAAAAAGCAGTAGTGCCTGAAAACAAATTACTGTGTCAAATATTGTTGTCACGCGGAAATCTGCCAATATGCACTTTTTTTTTTCTTTTAGCATCAACATAGCTTTCAAATTTATTGGAGGGGAAGGGGTGCTTAAGCACATATTATGTGCATTTATACATTACGATATATATGTAAAGTTGCAATTTATTTCAAATTGTGGGGGAGGGGGTGCATACATGGGCGGACTGGGCGGTTGACAGCGGCCCGTCGTTTTTGTATTTCGGCGGCCCAATGCAAGCACAATGGTAACTAATTAATTTAATTAACTGGTTTAATTAATTACGCAGTATACCATAACGCTCAACAATGAGTACTTATTTTTATTCAAAACGAAATATACTTATTTGTATCATATTCGTAGAAACTCGTTGTTGAATTATGGACTTTTATAACATACTTCAAACTGAAGGTATATTATTATGAAATATATGATGCAGTATCTTGACCTTCGAACTTTTTTATGAATTCATATCTTTTGTTTAGAAAATTTGAAAACTGCATATTAGCAATAAAGTTATAAATTTTAACATGCACCAAATATGTAAAAAAAAATTAAAATTGGTATTTGTTAAAGTCGCCAAGAATTTTTAAAACGCTTCTGCTTGGGCTTTACGGCCACTTGTGTATATATATGGTCCACGTTTTTTTAGGTTATATATTGAGATGAAAATTATTTTGCATTTTTTTTGCCAGTTTATTAGTCGATAAAAAATTATTACTTTGGACCATAAAGAAGAATTCAAGTATTACGTAAACAATATTTTGTCCATTTCAATCCCACCCAAGTAAGCAAAAATTAACATCAGTTAACATAGGATTTTATAAGCGCAACGGAACCCTCCCCACAAAGTGCTTACGTAATACTCAATACTCCCTAACACTTAATTGATAATTATGCTAAATTAATCTCATAGTTGCATTTATTTAAATGGTGCCCGTCTGTAAGCCTTAAAAGAAACTGAAATAAAAAAAAACAAAAAAACTTAAAATTCAGTTTAAAAGGCCGAAATCTTTTTATAACCTTTAAAAATATTTCGGCCCATTACAGCCCGTTGAATGAATATACCAATTAACTTTCAGAGAGCCGGCTTATTCCAGCCTGTATTTGAAATGGAATTTTAGGACCGTGGCCAGTGCAGATCTCTAACTTCATACTATATGCAATTAAGAATAGTAGTAATAATATAAATAGTATATTTTACCATTATGCCGAAAGATATCAATATATTCTTTCCCCACATCTTCTTCATTAGCTCTAAATGCTACATGCCAATAGAAATTTTGTATTTACTATACGAAGCACAAAATATAAAATACCCAAAGGCAGGGTCACTCGTGGCTATAGAATAAGGACTTGACTGATGGTCACTGACTGATTCACTGATCAGCAGGAGGGCCGAGGACCAACGCTGGCCGCCAGGCTTATTTCGACCGCCCCGCCCCCATGACCTCTTCCCTGGGCAATGGCATAGATATATTTTCAACCCCAGATCTTTACCAGGCCACTTTGACTTCATCCCTCCCCCTGGCTGCAGCCCCCCCCCTCTCATCGGCCCTGCTGATCAGGCGGTACACTCACACACATTTATTTCTCTGGCTTTCGAACCGGCCAGAAAATGTTCACTCCCCCCCTTTTATATTTCCCCAACTGCACTTTGTTTCTTACAAATGGTCATAAAACATTCGCCTTCTGCTTTCAATTGTATGCAGAATGTCATCAGCCTCTAGCTTCAAAACGTCAGTAATACCGTCCCCAGCCTGGTAAAAGATTACTAACGCGCCTTGGGACATCAGGGGAGATAGCAGAGAATGTATTATTATTTATTTATTTTTTTCAAAACAAGGATTGTAAACCGTTTACTATCCAAATTAGTATATTCCACATGAAGTATAAACCCAGATGGTGGGGTCATCACCCCACACCACCTCACCTCTCCGGTCTACTCAAAATGTGAACATTTGAGAAAAATCGAGATGCTTTCAATTTTTTTTTTTCCCTCATAAAATGTGAACGTATAACTATTCGTTCGTTTTCTTAACACTTTTCTGGCGTGAGTTTAGAATAAGAAACTTCATCTCTGCGTATGTATGTAGTAGTTGTAGAAAAAAGACTCGCAGCCGAGAAACGCTGACGGACGGACATTCTTGTAATATTATGTAACAATGAAAGTTTCTGCGCCTAAAATATGGGGAACGGGTAGGACTTGGGCCATGAGCGGATTCAGATGATGGGACACGGTCGTCACCCAGCAACCCCTCTTCTATCGAAAATACAAATATTTATGTCAAATTAAACTGGTGCTCTTTAAATTATATCGAATCGGCTCTCTTTATGACAAATTTTTACAGCCCCTCTATATAAAACCAGATCGGCCCTCTTTTTATCAAATCTTACAGGGTCTCTGTATAAAACCAGATCGGCCCTTTTTTTGTCAAATCTTACAGGGTCTTTGTTAAACCGGGCCGGTCCTCTTTATGATAAATTGAGGCAGCCCTTCGGGCGATTACGTAATCGCCCATATGACCAGTCCGCCCCTGGGTGCATATAATTCTATGCCTATGGTGTTTTAACGTAGACCAGGTCCGGATTTATAAAAAAGCACATAGAATCAAGTGCCCAGGGCACACGATTTTAGAAGGTTCGACTCCAGCAGCGTAAAGAACGCTTACCAGAGATCTCATGATCAGGTCCGGGGCTTGGAGCCATGGAGGTTTGGATTCCTCGGAAAACAGTAGGTCCCGGCGCAGCATGACCATTATAGTCCTTGAGCCGTAAAACCATAAAGCAAAGTTGTTGTTTTTTTAATTACAATATTTCATAGAATTCTATCATACCGTTGTCTTCCCTAGGAAAGCCCCGGCCGACTTTTTTTTTTTAATAAAATATATTAACGTAAACCTCATATATGAAAAACGAGAGAAAGCATAATTTTAGTACTTCGGTGGCTGAGTAGGTTACGGCCAAAAGCGTACACAGAAAGTTCGCGAGGGAGGTATGTGTTACAGGCCGAATGGGGGTGGGGAGGTTACAAATCTACAACTCCACATATTTATATGTATTTATACAAAATTTCATTGCAATGGGGGGTCTCAACCCCCATCAATACCCCACGTCCGTAACGCCAATTGTTACGTCACTGCGGTTTGGCTCTCGGCCCGGGCGGTCTCTTTTTCTTCTACGTATAAAAGCTCCAGTTTGAGTTAAATAACAACGTGTATAAAACCAAGTTTCAAACGCTTTTTAAATGGCGCATCTATTAATTCTGCCTCAAGGAGCGATTGCGCTAAGGGCTCGAAAAATTATTAGTTATATAAAATTTTTCATTAAAACATTAGTTTTTGTCATTATGTGAAGAAACACCTTCTCATAAAAAGAGTGCGTGATTTGTTTCCGTCAAAAGTATGTGAGGAAGTGGGTGACAGAGCAATCTGTGTTTAGTATGGGCGCCCATAGGGGGGGGGGCAGAAGAGCTTCAGCCCCCCATCCCCCTAGCCATTTAGAAATTTTATTTGCCCGAACCTGCTATGCATTTACTTTCAAAAGTTTTACAGTCACATTTTAAAATAAAATACTTTTTAGCTCATTACTAATTGTCAAGCGGTATCTATTGTTTTTGTCGCGTTTTAGTATCTTGTATATTTGCTAAAATTCTCGACAGCTGTGAGAAGGTGGTAATAATTTTTCTCAGCCCCTCCCCTAGAAGTACTCGTTAATTTTCTTCACCCGCCCCCTTAGAAGTACCCGTATGGGCGTCCATAGTAATTAGGGGCGGCCATTTCCAAAATCTACCGCTGCATTAATCTACTTTAAAACGTTTAAATGATGATCATTCCCGATCCCTAAGAATAAACAAAAAATGAGAAATAGAGAAAGTAAGAGAGAGAATTTACTGGTTTTTTTCTCGAGGTGATTCAAGGTATTATTGAATAATGAGGTTATTCGAAACTCGAGAGGGATAACCAAATTATGTGACGTAGGCAGGACTTCTAGAGAGCATTGACAGATTCCAAGGCTCTTATGACGTCACTAATTAATTCATCCACTTGTTCCCGAGTAGAATAAAAATTACCTTAGACTTTTTAAGGAAGTCAATCAAAACGAGGAGCGGCCCTAAAACATTATCATATAAACCACCTTGCGACCAAATTGACCTTTGTGCAATTTTAAATAAAAAAAATAAAAAATCAAAGCGCAGATGTCATAAAAATATATAAATATCACAATACATTAAAATATCAGTAATGAAAGGTCTGAACTTTTAAAATCAATTAAAAATCCACGTTCGCTTTCCAAGTAGTATACTGTATGATTGAAGTCGTAGTGATAATTTTTAAAAATTGGGTATATACATCGTGATTTATTATACAAGTTATTAAATTTTAAAATGATTTAAGTAAATGTAAAATTAATATGAATCTTTTATGGAGTAGAGAGATTTAAATGGATATTTTTGTTTCAATATTACTTGTCCAGCAAATGATGCAAATTGCTTTTGTCAATTCCTTTGTCTGGATTTCAGATACAACTAGGAAATTTCGAAGCCCCCACCCTCAAAAATGCCCCCCTGTTGTTAATCCTAAATTAAACATTTATTTAATGGACTGTGGCATAAATGTAGGAAGAAAGTTGATAAGGTGGGAGGGGGTTATGGGCTCAATGAGAGGGGTTGCAAAGCTACAACTACTCTCTATGTTAAATATATAAACTCTATATTAAATATATAAAATTTCATTGCAATGAGAGTATTATAATCCTCTAGTAAACTTCATTAATGGGCCACTTCATACGCTTATGTGACGGGGGCGTTGCCTTTGTTGTCATGAAATTGGCATTCAATTCGTACTGTTGGAAGATTTTTTGAGAGATCTATTTTTAGCGGAGAAAACAGGATACGACACTAAACGCTTGGTTAGCGAACCGTAACTGAAAAGTGTCGCTTAGGATTAAAGAACGTTATTGATGATGGAAAAACCATTGCTCGCTATCAGCGTGACGGAAAGTCAAGAATTTTATTGTCTCTTCTTAAATTGTAGTTGAGAGGAAAGTAATTGTCATGTCTATTTCATTGAACAGATTTAATCTCACCAGTAGAAGGAAATGCTAAAAATATATTGAACTATGGGCACCAATACGAGTACTTCTAGGACGAGGGGTGGGGTGGGGGGCTGAGAGAAATTGACGAGTACTTCTAAGTGGGTGCTGAGAAAAATTACCTCCTTCTCAAAGCTGTTGAGAATTTTAGTGAATGTACAAGATACTAAAATGCTACAAAAATAATTGATACTACTTGGCAATTAGTAATGAGCTAAAAAGTACCTTACTTTAAAATGTGCTTGTAAAACTTTTGAAAGTAAATGCACGACAGAACCTTGCAAATCAAATTTTTGAACGGCTAAGGGGGGCTCGACCCCCCCCCCCCTGCTCCCATATGGGGGCCCATCGTGCGAACGGAGATGTGCAAAACTATTCCCTGACTGATTTAGTGACCCATTCGGCACACCTTTACTGCAGTGGTGCCGTACTTACCACTCTAGTGGCACGGGGAACTGTACTGTGTGGCACGCTGGAGCCTGGTGAATGTTTTAGAACAAGCATTTACTATGTGGAGCCTAATGAGTTAGGAGAAACGGTTGCTTGAGCGGCACACCTATGGCACAAAAG
>QLNU02004136.1:0-10027 GCA_006491805.2 Dysdera silvatica | reverse complement strand
TGCAGTTGCGGTCTTTGCAGCAATGTCAGCCTGTTCGTTGTCGGAAATTACGATGGAACAGAAGAAACCCAAAAGTGTTTCGCAATAACTGCGAGTTTTTTATATTCACGAGTCGTTTGCGAACTCTGCTGATTCCAGAGTGGTGCGAGGTTTTAAATGAAGTCAAGATCTGTAGAACGCTGAGCGAATCTGTACAGATGAGCGTTGGAGTTAATGAATTATCCAAGGTTGTATTGTAGTGCCAATCCAATAGAATGGATGTCTGTTGTGAAAATTCAGCAGAATTTTTGCATTTGTTGACTTTGTATAAACCTTCCACAGACAAATGACGCACCAACTATGTTCATCCGCTTTGGATTCATCTGTGAAAATGAAATAGTATCCTTCATACGAGACCTCGTAATTTCATCCGCTTTGGATCCATCTGTGAAAATGAAATAGTATCCTTCACACGAGATCCTCGTACCTGCTATATAGATCAACAAATGTCTGCTAGTAGGCAATGTCTGGGGTATTGTCTTTTAGATAGACGAATAAGTCCAAACAGATACCGCCAGTGACAAACCAGGGAGGAATGATGTCGACATCAGTTCTACTATCATGGCTTTTGAAATTTCCAATTTACGAGCAACACTTTTTATCCTCATATCGAAGGTTGGAATACATGAGGGACAACCATTGAAGAGTGAAATGAAACGAAGTAAATGAAGTAATGGCGATGCAAGATGGTCCTTGAGTAATAAAATTTTAAAATAATATTTGACAGACTATCGTTGGCAACGCATGGCTAAGGAGGTTTCCAGAGTAGAAATAAATGCTCTGTAGTTGTGTCCTTTTAATCGTGAAATAGAATTATTGTGCTGAGCAACGAACTATAAGGATTTTATATCTTCGATGGCCACACTGGCATCAAAGTCTAGGCAAGGGCAAATCCATAAATTTTTCAGGGAGATTCCGATTTTTAGTCAAGTGTCTGGTACCGTTTATTTCATTTAATATAAGATATAATCCCGGCTCAGGAGGGCGCGATTGCCCCATCGCGTTTCCTTCTTAAATCTTGGACACCCGATCCTAGTGCTCAGCATGTTTATTTGTTATTTTTACCTTTCTACGGGAACTAATTTTTTCAAAAAAAAAAAAGAGCTAAGCCCCCGTGAGCTCAGCTTAATTATGCCAATGAATGAAATATGTAAATCAAAATAAAACGAAGATGGTTCTAAAATTGTTTAATGAACTAAGTAAATTTGTCGACAAGAATTAAATGGGAAAATATATTCTGTGCCTTAGTGTAGTATCAACTTCCAACAACATATGGCATTCATCAAGTTATTTCATTTGTTTCGAATAGATTAATTACCAACGAATTTGGTTGAAGTAAGTAGAGAAAACTACTCTTTTTTTCCCACTCTTAATCATCCGCTTTAAAGCATTTTTTACAGTATTTTTTTCCTTAAAAAAAATACAGGGAGCAAAAAGCTAGTCATTTATTTAGAATACGAGTCTGGCCAAGCGTGGTTAAATTATACCTCTGTATTTCTTTCACCATACTAAGCGTACGTGTGATAACAGAGAGACCCCCATTCTGCAGTGGATTGAAATTTGTTGTCGATGATGATATGGAGTTGTAAACTGTAGATCCAGCTTGACAACCCGTCTGGCCAACGTGGTGAGAGTAAGGCTGCTTCCTCTGTATTTCTTTCACCGCACTACGTGTATGTGTGATAAGAGAGAGACCTCCACCCTACAGTGGATTGAAATTTGTTGTCGATGATGATATGGAGTTTGTCTACCTAAAGAAATTTCTGCAAGTGAATTAAAAAGGTTTGCGTGGAAATTAATCATCATAGTTAAGTCTCGCACTGCATTTTAAGATTTACACTGGAATCTAATCCTGAGCTCATAGTGGTTGAGAAAGCGAAAATCTGTCTCACACACTCAAGTTTGACTCAAACCAAAGATTCTTGGATTGTCATTCTAATGTTCAGATATAGAAGTGACTTCAGAATCTGTTTAGCGTCTGTCTTAATGTTATTTGATAGCAATTATTTGGAATATACGTTTGTAATAGGCTTTTATAGACTAGATTTTTGCACCTTGTTTCCTTCCAAACGTCGTTTTGATCTTTGTGAATTGAATTTCGACTTATGCGAGAGATCCTCTTCAGATTATTGCTTGTGTTAGGACACTGGCGTACGCAAGGGGGGTGTTGATGGAGGTTGCAACTCCCCCCCTCCAATGAAATTTTGTATATTTAACATAGGAATATATGAGTTGTAGCTCTGTAACCCCTCCCATTAAGTCTATAACCCCCTTATGAGCTTTTTGCGCACACCTATGTATAAGGATGAAAACCAGTAAAGCACTGCTAAAATTTTTTAATATAATTAATTTTTAATAACTGTTAAAATATTTTTAACAGTTGGTTGGTTTGCCGAGCTGAGGTACCTGGTTGGTTGCGGTTCTGGTCCATCTTCTCGGCATCTAGCAAAACGGGTTAATAATGGATTCTGATTTTTAAACGGTTTTCGCAACCGGTTCCTTCAAACAGAGTCCAGTTCGCTACTGATTTTAACCTTTAAATTCATTGTATAAAAAATTTGTTTTTAATGTTGTTGATTTCAAATTCATATGTGTATATTTCTAAACATTTTTAAGTATTGACAACTTTTCTTATATATTTTCTTATTTCAGTTTTGCAAATTCAGTTAACTAGAATTATCCAGTTCCCTTTATTTATTTATTTATTTATTTATTTATTTATTTATTTATTTATTTATTTATTTATTTATTTATTTGTATATTTAGTAGCCCTTCTAATTTACATCAGATAGTAGTAATATATTTTTGCATATAAATAGTTTATTCAAACTTAATGTTAAGTACAGGCAGGGGTAAATCCATTATGAAACTAATTAAGCTTAACGGTCCAAAGTACAAGGGGTCGTGACTCAAAAAATTACCAGAACCAATGACTTTTTAATAAAAGTGCCTCTTTTAAGGATCCAAGCTTCAGTGCCTCCGAAATATGGACTAGCATTGCGTATCGGGTGTTAGGATAGTGCGTGAGTACATGAAACTGCCGATTTGATAGATAATCGAATACGGAAATTGTCCGTATTGCTCGGATATAATTTTTCTTGTGCCCTCAAACCTCGACTCCCGTATCAGCTACTGTAATAGACAATTCTGCGATTTTTTTTCCCATTCAGGACGATAACGTTGCTATAAGCATAGGTAAAAACAACATTCATCTATTTACTCAGCACTATCTTGTCGATTTCCAGTGTCAGTTACGATTAGTTTGGACGTAAATTTGAAAATAAATGAAATAATATAAGTTAAATTTCAAAGAATAGAAAATGAAACTGATAAAATATTTTAGTGCAAAAAAAATTAATAATAATAAATAAATAAATAATAGTAAGAAGAAAAATGAAAATATATGTACTTCTTTTGCTTCACAAATAGAAAACTAATTATGTATAATTAATGCTTCGCTAATAACCATTGATATTAAACTTGTTTTTATTATCGCTTGATCTAGGCCCGTAGCTAGAAGCTTGTTATGGGGTGGGGCTCTAAAGTTACAGGGGGCTTAAAATTAAATCGTCAATGTTTTTATGTATTTTATTCATACATTTAATAATACAAATATATATAAGCAGAATAATATATTTAACGTTAATAAATAAATTTCTTAAAGTAAATTTTCATTAAAACTTATAAATTTTAATATAACTCTCTATTATTTTCTCTATCCTTATTATAACTATATGAAAACTCAAACCTCTATAAAAAAAAACAAAAAAAACCACCATTACATACGTAAGATCTATCGTAGAGAGCTATTTTGAATACATTTTTAACGTCAAAGAAAAAATTTCCATTGTCATGCATAGTTTTGTATAGAACAAAAAATTTAAAGTAAAATTCTACAGTATTTGATTTTTGCTTTTTGGTTTTACGGCTCAAAGACTACAGTGGTCATGCTGCGCCGGGACCTACTGTTTTCCGAGGAATCCGAACCTCTTAAGGCCTAGGGAACCAAACCCCGGACTACAGTGAGCAGTGCGATCTTTATGAGATCTCTGAGTAAGCGTTCTTTTTGCACTGCTGGGAGTCGAACCCGGATTAGCGGCGCACTAGGAGAACGCGTTACCACACTGCGCCACCGCAGGGCCATTTGATTTTCGAGAAAAAAGATTCTGTAAGGTGAGGCTGATTACATTTTCATGGGAGCTTAGCCCCTATAGTCCCAGCCTGGCTCTGGCTTGATCGCATGCGAAAAACCGCGTTTTCGTCAGACGCGAAATAGTGACTTCAAGCCTTAACACGAGAATAAATTACAAGCATTTGTCACTTCACGTGGCATTCATCCTGTACGCACGTGGTTTGCACGCGGTCATGCACGACTCGCAAAGCCGGTAATATTTTTTCACGGAAATTTACAAGTGTCGTTTTTGAATAAAGAAAGTTCGCGCCGCGCTAAGGATAACATCCACGTGTCTTTGTTCTCGGGAAAGTGATCGATGCCGATATCTCGTCGATTTAATTTTAAATCGATTAAATGCTCTTTATGCAAATATTTTTGACCTCATTGATCATAATCTGTGGTTGAACTAAATGCAGCAAAACCCCGATTGTCCTAATTAAGGGGACTGACCCCGATTCCGAATTATCCGGAAAACAAATTTTCAATAAAGGTGTGCAAACGTTTTTATATAAAAAAAAACGCATTTAATTATTACTGAACTACTATGTTAATAGTTAAAAACTTCACAAAATACACTGATGTCAAAAATTAAGGACGGGACAGTTTTTCGCATGTAACGTCGCACGCCAGTGTCTCAAATGGGTACAAAGCATACCATAATATTTCCAAGATGTAAGATTAAGGAAAATGTGGACGATACTGACCAAGACAGGAAACCAAAGGATACAAAGGACTTTTATTCAAAAGTGGGCTTTCAGCACAGGAGGATAGAAGACAGAAACGTCCATGCGACAGGCAAGAAAAACAGTTTTCAGTAGGGGATATGATAACCCCTGATTGCGATGCAGGATGTGCACCATCTGTTCATGTTCAGTAAGAGGTTGTTGACAAGCTCTTGAGGCATCATAGCCCATTCCTCTTGTAGCGCAAATCGCAGCTGTGGAATCGTTGATGGTGGATCGTAACGTGCTGCCAGGCATCTCCCGAGAACATTCCACACGTGTTCTATTAGATTCAGGTCCGGAGACCGTGCGGGCCATTCCATACGATGAATATCTTCACTCTCTGACAGCTCAGCGACAGCAGCTGTACGATTAGGTGTGGACTTGTCATCCATGAAGAGGAATTCTGGACCCACAACACCCTGGAAAAGACAGACATAAAGGATAACTTTGGTACACTAGTAGTCACCAGTAACTGAATCTTCTTGGACGATGTGGAATTCCGTACGGCCACCAAGCATTATGCCTTCCGAACGAGAACTCCGCAACCTCCAAACCGGTTCCTTTCGACGATATTGGAGAGGTGATTACGTGTTCCCCGTTCTTGCCAGGCATATAGACGTCCAGAATTTCTAGTGAGACTAAATCGGCCCTCATTCGTCAACAGCTCTCGACCTCATTGTTGAACTCCCTATTGCTTGTGTTCCTGGCTTCAAAAAGAACGCCATCCCCGATGGGTAGGCGCCACACATCATACTGGTTGTCGAGCGAATAAACCACCTGTATGTAGTCTCCTAGCTACGGTATAGTGGTAAACGCGATAGCAGACGTCCAGTAGTGCGTTGTATGCGGCTTGCGATTTCACTCGCTGTCAACCGTGGATCTCTCCTCGCCTGTAGAACAAGATACCGGTCTTCCCTTGCCGTGGTTGCTCGTGGGCGACCACCAAACCTTCAGACAGCTGTTCCTGTCGTTCGAAATGCCGTATCGGACCCTAGGCAATTTCCTGATTGGTCTTTCGGTCGGTTATGCGTGTTCGTTCTGCTGTTACGTTACTTTTTCCATCTTATCCTTAATTTTTGCACACCAGTGTATATATAATAGTAATTAAGTATTGAGTGCTTTATGGAAATGATCCGATACCTTTTGCATGTGTCTGATATCTATCATTTTTATTGGTTTTCCTCTCTAGACTGGAATATACTAGAAAACATATACGCAGGGGCGGACTGGGCGGACAGCCGGCCAACAGGCTTCCGGGCCGGTGCGCCCTCATGGGCTATAGGACTAGCGCCCTCCGATAATCCAAGGTAAACGCTCTTTGAGAAGACCGCCCTGCGTATGCAAACATTTCTGTGGAAACGTAGAACAGCGCAGCAGACCATTCCGTTTAATCCGAATTTCCGTTAAGCGAATGTCGGATAATCGGTGTTCTACTGTCATAGCGAAATAGTTATTTAAATCAGTGGATGGTTTTGCTAGTGAATGAAAAATATTGTAAACGGTTTACAGATCTCTACTCAGAAAACTACTTCCATCCAATTCTAAAAATAATTGAAAAAATATTGCAGAGCTCTCAAAATCCAGGACAATTGAATTCTGGCTATTTATTCGTGTATTTTGGCTATTTCTTAAAGATTATTTCTAGCGCAGCTTCAGATAGCCTTTGTAGGATTTTTTTACTGCACCCAGCAAATTTTATGGGGAATTTTTTTTTTTATTCTCTTTCAAAGAAAATGCTGGCGAAGCAAGTAGATGGTTGAAAAGGTAATTTATCTCGGCGCCGTTTAAGAAAGGTGTTTGTAGACTTCGAATTATTAACCTGAGGAAGAAAAGATTCGTGGAATAAAAGACTGAGGAAGAAAAGATTCGTGGTTTTCGTAGAGTGACGTAGAGAAGAGAGGGCTCAAGCCCCCCCCTATCGGATGTTAAAAAACATTATTTTCTCATATTTCATCACGAAATATTCTTTAAAGCCACTTGAGCCCACATGATTTTTGAATTGCTCTGCGCTGCGGTGTTTGTATACTCCCTAACCTGCACCAGAGCCGACGAGGGGGGGATGGGGCGGCAGGGGATGCAGCCCGGGGGGGCCCGGATGAAATCTGGGGGCCCAGGGAAGGGGTCATGGGACCAGTTAAAGTAAGCCTGGGTGCCCCTAACCTGCACACAAACACACACACACGCATACACAGCACGAAGTTTTCACGCAGTTATTTTAGCCAAATATTTTGCCCCTAGGCTGTACGAGGTTCGGATTCCTCTGAAAACTGTAGGTCCCGGCGAAGCTCGACCTTTGTTGTCCTTGCGTCATAAAAATGCACAGTTTTCTGAATAATACTGATTCGTCTGTTTCTGCCGGATCGAAAGCTGGTTGTTAATTTCCTCATCAGGTACTTCCTGATTTATGCATATAATAACAGCATTCGTGATTGAAAGAACCACGACACCTTTCACCACATTCTATCTCAAGTGCATATCAACTTAGATATATCGCAGAAACAGTAACGGATTAAGGGAGTGCAACTAATGCCGCCAACCCGGAGCGACAAATCGGGGCACCAAAATGGCCTGACGACAATCGGAAACTGGCAGAATTAGGAAGGGAAAAACTGCATGAAAATGGATGAATTTATTTGACTGTACAGAGGACATTCCAGATTATTGAATTAAATAATTATGTAAGGCTTTAATTATTGTATTAAAACAATTTAATTTTCGGCTTATCGGGTAAAATACTTGTGGTTTAGTTACGCGTAATTTGCTGTAAGGGAATTTTAATTGTTGTCGTGGCTTTCCTTCTTGTAATAATATTTAGTATTTTTTGTAATGAGATTCTGTAGTCTATTGAGGATATCCTTAGGGGAGGGGGGGAGACCTGCGCCAGAAAAATAAAATATTTAGAAAATAATTAATATTTAGCCGAGGGAGCCGCCAAATTTTTGAAATCGCACCGAGCGCTATATAACCTAAATCCGCTTCTGCCTGGACCTTCCATTACCAGAATGGGTTGAACTTATTTCTGCAAATCTGAATTTCCTAGCAATTGAAATCACATCAATTCAGACGTCCAGCACAAGTTGTAGCGCTAATTTGAAGCACGATTTATTTATTTATTTATTTATTTGCTTGTTTGTTTATTTATTTATAATGAGTACAGACAGATATTAAAAATAAATGCAATTTGCAGATTTCGTTTGAATTTTACGGTGCAGGGACAGCAAGTGTAATGTTGCTCCGGGACCTACAGTTAGTTGTCCAACACACATTACCAATAATAAGTCATGACCTTTAAGATGATAATGATCATGATAATTACAATGATAATAATCATGATAGTTACGATGGTAATACTCACGATAGTTGTGATATGTAATGCGCATGATAATCACGTTGATAATAATGTGATAATTACGATGATAATACCCATAATTACGATGGTAACGCTCATGGTAATTACGACGAAAATACTCGTAGTAATCACGATGATAATGATCATGACAATTACAGTAATATTCATAATAATTTCGATGACGATAACCTACTACTCATGATGATGATAAGGGAAATTCAAGTATTACGTAAGCAATATTTTGGCCATTTTGTGCTCCCCACCACGTAAGCAAAAATTAACATTGGCTAACACAGTAAAATGAACACAACAGCAACACCCCCTTATTACAAAAGTGATTACGTAATACTTCAGTTCTCCTTAATTACGATGATGATTATACTTTAACATTATAAAAGCATAGCTTTAATAATGACTAAACACCCTATATTCATAGAAAAGATTCGTCTTTCTACATTAATTTAATGCCGTGTGGACGTTGCTACCTGACTATGATGTAAGTGAAAATTCATGTTTAAAATAAAAAATTACGAGCACCGCCGCACAATCCAGTCGAGCGTAGCTTATAGTTCGGAAAAACGTTAGTCCATGTCAAGTAAATGGAAGAAATAATTTCAGTTCAACGACTTCTAAATTGACGATTTGCTTACAATAAATGACAGATAAGTCATTAAAATCGTATTATGAATTTATAAAACTATAATTATATTATAATTATTAAATTTATCAACGTTTAGTACTTGTGTCATTTGATAAAAATTCTCTAGAAAATGTACCTTCAATTTTAGAGCGATGCATCGAATGGGGAAAATGCATGTACAGTAAAACGTGCCTAAAGTGGCCACCTTTGGGACCGAACTGCAATGGTCGTCATAGGCAGGTGGTCACTATACGCAACAGACTTTGGTATAGACATGGCTCAGTTCTCTCTTACAGAAAGTGATAACTTTATTCATGTGTTCAATATCCCAAGGTGATCGATCACTTCACGGGTTTTCACTATAGCTGAAGATAACAAAAAGAATGAAACAGAGCTGAAAATTTTCGATGGAACATTTCTAAAATAAATACAACCCGGAACCGGAAGTTAGCTGCCCTTCGCGGTAAAAACAAATAAACTGCATCCTGCGGCCTCGTTATTAAAGGCGGAAGTAAATGAAATATATAAGACTGGGCCACAAAAATGTAAACAATTTCCAAGGTTAAAACTCTTGTCAGTTGCAGCTGTGAAAATAACATTATGGATTAAACTGGTGGCCCACATGACTCACAGCTAAAATGTAAACACTTTTGTAGTAATCGATATAAAAAATACAAAATCATCGATTAAATATGATACACGTATTTAAAGTTAGATGAAATCGATATCTCTACAATGTTACTTTCAGGACTGTTACTGGCGGGAGTTTTAAATGGGGACCTCGCACCTCAGCGGCCAAATCTAGAGGCGGCCGTCGGCCGTTTACTCCATTGTTATATTGTCCTCGATCCTGGGGTAAGAGGCAATGACGGGGCAGGGGCGGACATGATGGGGTCAAGGTTCATCACCTCCGCAATGTGACAGATTCTTCTAAATGTTTTGCAAGTGTTGTCCTAATTCGCATTCCGTGGTTAGAATTTAATATAATTTTGAAAAAAAAATCTATATATATTAGAATGAAAACATGGATATATTAAAATTAGAATAAAAACATCGATATATTGAAATTAGAATAAAAACATCGATATATTAAAATTAGA
>QLNU02004131.1:0-12058 GCA_006491805.2 Dysdera silvatica | reverse complement strand
AAAATGCAAGTGCAAAATTTCGGTTACATAAAGATACCGAAGCTATCAAAATTGGTAAAGGTGTGAGGCAGGGAGATACCATTTCTCCAAAACTTTTTACTTCAGCTTTACAGATGATTTTTCAGCAGATAAATTGGAATAACAAGGGAATAAAAATAAATGGTGAATATTTAAATCATCTGCGGTTTGCTGATGACATTGTTATTTTTTCAACGAACCCATCAGAACTCCAAGACATGGTACAAGAGCTCTCAACTAGAAGTAAAGAAGTTGGACTCAAGATGAACCTACAAAAAACTAAGATCATGTTCAATAATTTTGTAGAGGAAACAAAAATACAAGTTGACAACACTGAGCTAGAAATTGCTGATTCATATATTTACCTTGGCCAGCTGATTTCAATGGATGGCAACATTATGAAAGAACTCAACAGACGTATTAAACTTGGCTGGAGTGCATTTGGAAGAAACAGTTTTATCCTGAAGGGGAAATTGCCTTTGTGTCTAAAAAGAAAGGTCTTCAACCAGTGTGTATTGCCAGTCCTCTCTTATGGATCAGAGACATGGAGTCTAACAGTTGGAGCAATACGAAAGTTACAGACAACGCAAAGGAGCATGGAGAGGTGCATGCTTGGAATAACTAGGAGAGATCGAAAAAGAAACACTTGGGTGAGAGAGCAAACTAGAGTAGAGGACATCATTGTTAAAGTAAAAGGGCTGAAATGGCGATGGGCTGGGCATATTGCAAGAAGAACTGATCAACGATGGACAACAGAAATTCTGAACTGGATTCCAAGAGACCACCGAAGACCTAGAAAACGTCCTCAAACTAGATGGGTGGATGAAATAAGAAAACAGGTTGGGGTGACGTGGAAGCGAATTGCTCAGGATAGACTTGTGTGGAAAGCATTTGGAGAGACCTTCATCCAGCAGTGGATAGATAATGGTTGAATATGATGATGATGATGATATATATATATATAAATGCAAAATTTTGATTTAGGAAAGTAGGGTATAATATTTGATTGTACTTGCCCACCTCAGTAACGAAGCCTAGGAACATGGAATGGAAAAAATTTCCCTACTCGCTAATTACAAAAACTTTGATATTAAGAGTGACAGGATTTGTCTTGAATCCTATATATATGTATTTAGAGAAGTAAATATAATAGAATAGGTGCCAACTGCTAGAAGTGAAAAATATAAAGACAATCTCCATACATGAACTATCAATGACAGATGAATTTTTATCTGTTGTTTACCGTCATATTTATGATTGCTTAAATATGCCCAAAAGTAAAATGAATACGAACCAAGAAAAATAGATATTAAAAAAAAAAAAAAAAATTGGGGATTTTAGACAGGAAATATCCCAAAATCAGAAGAAATAGTTTTATGGCCAGAAGATTGATAAAACATGAGAAATTTTCAGGTAAATCAGAAGGGCTGACATCAATGCACTAGCCTAAAAACAATATCCAAGAACCAAAAAAACTAAGACACTAAAATGGAACCAGCTAATTTTAATTGTGAGATTAAATCTACCACTTCTCAATTTCTTTTACAGGAAAATGCCTTTATACCGTCCAACACTTCAAAAACTTAACAATTTCCAATGCCTACTTTTTGCTCTTTATACTGCACTTCTTTCCTTTCACATGGTTCTGTTACAAATTTCCTGATATCGTTGGATATTCTCTGCTTTTTCCTCCAGTTATATCTGAATCTATAGGGGAATGTTCTTCAGACGATATGTCCATGTAGCTATCCTTTTCCATTAAGCTCAGCAAAATTTCGGATCCATAATCTTTATCTGAATCAGTTTAAAGTGGTGTAATTTCCTTCGAACAGGCTTTCTAAAAACTTTTGGCAATTGTTTCATCTTTTCCACTATTCCATGAATGTTTTATCTATACAATTGCATCCAAAGCATTAAACATTTTATCCAATTCCGTAGTTGATTTAGCTTCTATTTTGTGGATCGAATGCTTTAAAACTAATTTGTAGTGATCTTTAAAGTCATATAGGGTGGAAAGAAAATGATCATTATGTTTTTTAGGCCAATGGCTATTGGATGAGACATGGCACTGTCCATAAAGAGTAAGACTTTCAATTTTTCTTTTCTGAAATACTTCTCTAAACTAATAAAATACTCTAACATGATATCTGCAGTCATCCACACTTTATTAGAGTGTTAGTCAACTAGTTATGGACATATATCCAGTGTCTTAAAATACTGAGGCTTTGCTGCCTTTCCAATGACCAACAAGATCATATCACCTTCCATGTTTGCTCCTAGCATCATCGTTTAGAATTTTTTTTTCCACTGTAATGATCTTTTCTTATTTTTAAGATGATCATTTTATCGGGAACAGTTTAATAGAAAAGTCTGGTTTCACCAATACTGCATCTTTTGCTGAATATTTTATATTTTGTGGTACACAATTATTAAAAGATCTGGGATAGGGAGGTTGGACAAATTTAAGAGTTAAATTTGGATAAACACAGATTACTTAACTTTTAGTTTTACATCTGCCCTTTCCATATCACATGAATTATAAAATAATATAAATATTGTCTATACTATTGTAAATATTTTGAGAATATGTGAACATGGAAAAATAAAGTTATTTATATGGTATTTGTAAATTATCTAATGGGTGATTAGAGAAATTAAGGACAACATATGGCATTGTATTGTATTTCCAAGGCAAATGGAGAAGTGGTGGATTGCTCAATAGCTGAAGTTAATGCGTAGGTGGAAACACTGCCTCCTATAACTGCTGGCTATGATCCTGGAAATGCTTCTGTGATGAAACTGGACTTTTCTGTTGTGCTATTTGTGATAAAGCTTTACGTTTAAAATATGATGCTTCCAAAGGAGGGAAGCATGCAAAAGAAGGATTGATGCTGCAATATGGAAGAGGATTTTAAAAAAAACTCATCTGATCGGAAAAGATGCAAAACCGTGGTAGTTTAAAGATATGCACACAAAAACTACCCGTAATGTGGAAATATAATATAAAAACAATGGATGACATAGTGTATTATAACCGAACAGCTTATGGAACTAAACAAGAACAAAAGCGAAACGTTCTTTTAATGTCACCCCACTGACACTATTTTCAGTAATATGGAAGCTGCATTTTCCCCCAAACTCCAATGCGTTCAGTTAACTATTAGAATAATCTGGGATTTAAAACTGCACTATAGGAAAATGAAAATGCAGAAACTGGTATCTAAAATGTTAGATGTCCTACATCAGTAAATGCTCTCACAAAATCTTGCAAAAACATACTCTGTTGTTTTGGCAAATTTTCGAGGGATCCAAAACTTCGCTCTGAACAAAAATGATTACTTGTACAAAAGGACTACAAATATTATTTCTTTAGAAAATTATATTTGCCATAAAAAAAGTAAATGATTACGAATCACTTATTTTTGTAGAGTAAATTAAAATAGATGAGGATTGATGTATTTGAAATAACTAATTTTTTCTATTGTTAATTTTATTCGTTTTGATTTTTTCATACTGAACCTTTAAATAACAGCCACTTCTAAAGAATGGTCCCATGGATGGTAGTTATTCTGAGGTTTTACTGTATATATTTCATTCTAATGACTGAATTTACTAAATTTACTTTCTTCATAGAACAATATACATTTGCTTCAAACAATTTTTTTTTTATTTTGTTTAAACATCTACTTGTGGTTACTTTTAAATGTCATGTTTGGCATGCCAGGCAGTTACAAAAGAAAGTAAAGAATAACATATATCTGTATATACACAGTCTAGACACATTATTAGAACTACTAAGCTAATAACCGAAATAACCTCCTTTTGCAGCACAGGTGTGAAATGAAGGTTTCATTCCTCATACATATGTTTCGGATGATCCAAAAGATGTTTGATGGGATTAAGATCTGGGGAATTTGAAAACCAGGGGAGTATTTGGAACTCTTGATTATGTTCTTCTAACCAATTTCTAATGATTACCGCAGTATGTGGCTGGGTACATTATTTTGTTGGAAACAGGGTTGGCTTTCCGCCAGCAGAAACTGGTTATAGCCGGTTTTAACCAGGAGAAAGTGGGAAAAACTGGCACAAACTAATAAAAGTACTAAACACAATATTCTATCATTTAGTAAATGAAAGATTACAAAATATATGTTTATTACAATAGTTTAGCATATAATAAAGTAAATCAAAGATTTGTTACGGAAACAATCTTTTGAAGGCCATATTATTTAACTTAAGGCCAATTCCATCTTATTTATCTCCTCTACCTCATTAGATATTTGGCTATGAAATAAAAAAGCAACATTGACAGACTGGCTCTAAGAAAAACCCTTAGTGGTTTATGACCAATCAGATAAAGCTGCATTACAACCAATAAACCACACTTCATTTTTTTAAGTCTGTTGTAAAGGATATGGTATCTGTCAGAAGTTCTGCTCATCTTGGCTAAGCAAGCATAACTGGCTGACTCACTCAAATATAAAAGACAGTACCTATTGGGTCATTCAATGTCAATTCACCCAATTTTTAAAAAAATTTAAATTTGATAATTCAGATTTGTTTGTTTGCTTTTTGGTTTTACGGCTCAAAGACTACAGTGGTCATGCTGCGCCGGGACCTACTGTTTTCCGAGGAATCCGAACCTCTTAAGGCCTAGGGAACCAAACCCCGGACTACAGTGAGCAGTGTGATCTTTATGAGATCTCTGAGTAAGCGTTCTTTTTGCACTGCTGGGAGTCGAACCCGGATTAGCGGCGCACTAGGAGAACGCGTTACCACACTGCGCCACCAGACCAATTCAGATTCTTGTTTTGATTTTTTCCCCGAGTTTTAGGACACATTTATGAGACCCATATTTTTAATTTTTTCAATATTTAGAAAACTACGAAAGTTGTGAATGTTTGAAAGGTACAGTAAACCTAATTTTGCCTTTTCAGCATTGTCTTCAATGGAAAAATATGTATAATCCATATGTGTTTATCTCAAAAGGGGTAGGTAGCAGAACCTTGAAATTTTTTGCATAGACACTACTGTTCGGAAGTAACATTTTAAAAAAAATATCCTAGTTGCTTCCATCAATCTTTCTTGTACAAAACATTTTTCAAACTTCCTAATCAAGATACAACTAAATATTTACTTCAGCATGTAATAACTAATTACTGAACTCACTTTCTGGTTCGATATTCCAAAATACAAAGCAGAGCAAGAGTCTGAACAGCTGATTCACTCTACCATAAGCAGGACCGGATTTAGGTTATGATGCGCCCTGGGCACAACGATTTTTGGCACATCTTCCATTGGCATAACCAAGGGGTTAACCCCCTAGAAAATTTCTTCTAAGCATCAAAGTATATGGTTTAGCCCCCTTAGAAAATAGATCAGCCCCCTAGAAAAAAGTTAGCCCCTAGATCTTGAAGCTAGTTACACCCATGACACCTCTCCTGCCGTACTAGCAGAAAGAAATAAAATTCTGTCATTCCGTCCCCTCAAACGTGACGAAAAATGATGGAGGATAAGGAAGGGGCTACATTTATGATTAGCTTATCGTATGTGCATCATGATAAGATATAATAACGATATTTTTATAAATAAATTTAATTTATTTGATAATGATTTAGGAGGGGCAAGGGCGAATGCAGAATAAAATTTAAAGGAGGGTTCAAAGTTTGAAAATTTCACTTGTAAGTTTAGTTTTATTTTCTACTTGAAAATAATAACTTTCAATGTAAACTTACCATTCTCAGGGGTGGGCACGTGCCTCCTGGCTGGGTCCTACTTTGTGGGGCAGGGGTTGTTTCACACAATTTTTCAGAATTTCAGATTTAGAAAAAAAGGTAGAGGGCGCCTTCTCTCGAAGAGCTGATCGTCAGAATTCTACGGTAAATAAATTGTAATTAAAAACTTCTCGTGTCCTGGGCAAGTGTCCGACGTGCCTATTTATAAATCTGCAACTGACCATATGAATAAAAAAATTCTGCCAAGATTGGCCAATCCTTTCAAATACCTCATCTGAAAGCTTGTATTTCTGGCCAGTTGATGATGTAATTGGTACAGGAATACACATAAGGATGTGACTATTTGGAACCCAGCATTCATCCACATCTTTAGGCCAATTAAATGACTTTGATGAGCCAGGTGGATTCATAAAATGAACAAGAAAAGCTTGACGCTCCCCAGATTTTTCAATTACACATCCAGTATTTCATTTATTTTTATAAACTGCAGCAACATATTGACATGGTTTAATCTTACCTGAACCTTGAAAGTGTATACTGTATAGGTTTTGCCTCAGTGACATGTGCAAGAGTCATTGCCCTATACTCCAGAGATGAGAATCTGCTGCTGTAAAGATCATGTGTGCCTGATGGCAAGAAGTGGTGACTTCTTGTTTCATGGATTGCTGACACATTTTTTAGTCTGTTGTTCAACTGCTCTCCACATTTCTCAACTTCCTTTGATGTTACATAGAAAGATTTGACACCTTCTACATAAAGGTTCAAATTCATGGTCGCTACCGGCCGACTAAATATCGAAGAATGACGATTAAAAATCCGACTTCAGTCACCATCACACTCGCCACTTTATTTGTTTCCTAATGCAATCCCGTCCATTTCGACTCTGCAGGGAGGTTACATTTTGAATCTGCAAACTACTTATTATTCTTAATGAAAAATGTTGATCAAACGAACCCTCCTAAGGCTGCAGTATTTAAATGTTTTGTGGCCACACGAAAGTGGCTATAACTTCAATGAAGTGGCCTCTAATAAAAAGGGCCCTGCTGGCCAATGGCCACTAATCAAATGCCTGAGTTTTAAGCTTTACTTCTACATTCCCAGTTGTCCATCAGAACAGCTGAAGTGGGGGGTTAGTATGTGTCCTGAAGTGAGCTGCTGTAAACTAGCTCTAGTTGCCAACTTTTTAATAGCCCCCCCCCCCTCTATTCCATAGCACACATTCTTTCCATGGTTGGTTGTAAAGAAACTCCATTCTGCAGCCAAATCAAAGTCCTGTTCATGTACATACAAGTGCTTAAAATTTTTGTACTGTACTGGCTGGCTGCCCCATCACTGAAATACAGTACTTTCTTAACAGCCGCTAGAATTGCCTTAATATGATTCAAGCCAACATGCTGAAAAAGTATAAGTGGATAACACATCATGTAAGTTAGACAATTACAAATTAGTGTTTCATCTGGAAAAATACTAGGGCAGGGGAGCATGGCCTGACAAAAGACCTTTTTTTTTTAACGCTTTAAATATGCTGATACTCAATATCAACATCTGCGGTTACATCAGCTTTACTGCTACCAATTCTTTTAAACAACATCTTAATTAATTTAGTTCCTATTGCTGCTTTCTTTAAATTTTTTAGTCTTTGTTTGCAGGTAATCATTTTCTGGAGGTTTTTTTTTTAGTTCCGGGTTAAGCATATGTGAAAGGCGGGGGGAGTGTGCATGTTTGCGATCCAATGGCAGTGTTACCATATGGCAAGATTAGAAAATTCCAACTTCATACAAAATAATTAAATTAATATAAATATAATGTACATAGTTAAACAATGTCCTATAATGATTGATCAGAAATAATCAATTTTGATTACAGAAAGTTTGAAATTATTTTTGTACCAGAAGGATTGATGGAAGTAACTAGGATGTGTTTTTAAAATGTCACCTCTGAACAGCAGTGTCTATGCAAAAAATTTCAAGATTCTACTACCTACCCCTTTGGAGATACACACATATGTATTATAGATATTTTTTCATTGAAGACAACGTTAAACTAGTAAAAATTAGGCTTAACTGTTACGCTTTAAAAAATTTATAACTTGCACAATTTTTGAAATATTAAAAAAATAGAAAATATGGGTCACATAAAACTGTCTCATCAACTTAAAAAAAATTCCTGGTTTTTCTGTGACATTGACCAAATATGCGTGGTTGATTTGACATGGAATGACCCTATTGCAAATTTTGTGGTCTTTTTTCACCCCAAAAATCCTTTTATGATAGACACAAACCACAGATAAACTTTTTCCATCATATCATATGGATCCAGTTCTCGAAAGCGGTTGAATTTTTAAGGGTCATGGAAGGAAAAAAGGTTCCTGTGGCTTAAGTAATGGACAGAGGCAAGCAAAAGCAAGTTTTACAGAATAGGGTTATTCTTAAACCTATTATCAAAACAATGATTTTTTTGTGCAAGGCAAGGGCTAGCCATGGTAAAATTGTATAATCATAATCTACTCTACTAATCCTAATTATTTTTCTTGTACTATAAAATTATTAACATAGTTCCCACTCTTTTGTCCTGATGAAATTTAATGACTTTTCAAGGATCAAATAATTCTTTTTTCAAGGACCTTACATCATCAATTACAATATACTTGTACACAAAAATTAAAAATGCAAGGCATTATAAGCATAATACTGAAATCAGTGTTTAATTATGTTGCTCCTTTTGAACTTGGTAACCTGCCAGCGAAAGCTACCCTTTTTGCATCCCTTGCATCAGTGGTGCTCAGCAGGCAAGGAGCGGGTCCAAAGCACTACTGGCTTTGCCCCAAAAATAAGGAGAAATATCCTTTCGTTTCCTTTTGCCAAAAGTTGAAAAAAAAGTTTGAGAAAAATTCAAGGACCAACAATATTTTTGGCAGTTTTCAAGTACTTTTCAATGGATCCGACTTGCCAAAAAAATTTCAAAGACTTTCAAAGACTGTGCGAACCATGTATTAGTAATTTAATAATGATAAATGTACAGAAAAAGACAACCATAATTGCTATGACTTCTAACAATTTTTTCTTACCAAAAATTCCTTCACCATTAGGCTTCCCATTGGGAAAATTCTAGGTTCATCACTGAAATATGGATGATAAAACTTCTGTTCAAATCTTAAATAATCAGATTAATAGAGATTTAAAAAAACTTGTTGCAGCTCTTAAAACCTATTGCTGTTGCCCTTTATAAGATTTGAAAAGAGAACTTTTCTATTGCAGGTGCTTGCAAAATTTAGCTTATGCTAATGAATGACGGTAATCTCATAGAAATGAATTAAAAAAGGATAAATAAAGTAGACATAATCAGGCAATAATTCAACATCATATGCCAGTTTATATGCTTCATCCAAAGTACAGGGTGGTTATAATTAAACTTGGCGTATTTGGAGCACTCTAGAGCTTGGACTATTTAGCGGATTGGCACCAAAATTGGTATATAGACTATCCAAAGGATGTGGAAGAGGAATCTGCAAAAAAAAATTTTACTTCAAAAAGTCCACTAGGGGCACTTTTCAGTGCAGTATGGCAAAAGCAACCTATGAAATGATCAACACGCAACACAAATGACACTTTCATCATTTAGTAGCACTTATTATATCGAAATATTTAAAATGAATGTTGTATGAGCTATGAGTAGGCCGGCGATACCTGCATACTATGGAAAAAGAAGGATTTTGCACACGCAGATGGCGCATAAAGGAATGTGGCAATCAAGTATCTTTTAATCATATACAGGACGATGTAATGGGTGTTCCTCAATATGGTTGCCATCATTTACTTGTAACAATTCAAGCTGATTCACAGTGTGTTCAACAGCACATGGCAACTGATCCTCTGTAATGCTTCATGCATGAAGCGTGATGGAACCCTTGGATGCTGCTCACATAGCAACACTTCCACAATAAACCAAATTCTTTAAATGATGCTATAACTAGAAGTTGTACGGAGTGAGATCCGGCGAACGTATGTTAGGGATTAGTAAACGAATGATTGATAACACGCCCATCGGTGAAATGCTGGAGTAAGCTTTAACAGCCTGTGCAACATGTGGGTGTGCACCATCTTATACCAAAATGATAATTGTAAGGCAATGCCGTTTCCATAGTTATGGCAAAACAAACGTCTGGAGCAACTCATGTTACCGAAGGGCCGTCACAGAACATGTGACAGGGCCATAAACTGGTACAAGTGAACGATGGCAGCCATATCGAGCAACCTCAATTACATCATCCTGTACATGATTGCTTGCTACATTTCTTTATGCGCTTTTTTCGTGCATAAAATCATATTTTTTTATTGTACACCTGCAGCGCCTGCGTACTCTTATTGCTTGCACAACGTTCTTTTGAAACGATTCGATGCAATAAGTGTTACTAAATGTTAAAAATGTCATTCGTGTTGCGTGTTGGTCATTTCATAGGTTACTTTTGCCGTATTGTGCTTAAAAGTGCCCCTATCAGACATCTTTAAAGTAAATTTTTCGCAGATTCCATTTATGCATCCTTTGGATAGTCTATATACCAATTTTGGTGTCAATCTGCTAAACAGTTCAAGATCCAGGATGCTCTAAATAGGTCAACTTTAATTATAACCACCCTGTACATGTGATCTAAATTCTCACATAAGCAGGAAGAAAATACTAAGAAATTCCTTAATGTCATTAACCAAAATTTTGTGCTTTACATTATGGTTTGTTGAGAAAAATCAGTTCTTTTTCCTAAAACATACTATTCCAATAAAATCTTTGAAAATGTCTCAGCTTCTACATGGTAATCTAGTTTAAAGAAAACAACTATAAATGAAGATTTGTAACTCTGGTTTATGCAACAGTATTGCCTTCAATACTGATGGGCTTGGTAGAATCTTTCTCTTTTTCCCTCTTAAGTTTTTCATCTATTTAAAATAAATTAAAAAAATATTTGAATTAGAAAATAGCAGCAAAACTCATCTTTTACTGTAGACTGCTGTATTGGAAAGATCAGCCTGAACTTAAATGCCAGTGAATTTGTTATGGTATAACCTTTGAATAAATACTATAAACATTGCAACTAAACCTATTTTACATTAAAATACATCCTCTTTTGCACTTTAGGGTATTTGGAAAGTTTTTAATGCACAAAATAATTTTTTTTTTTGGTTTCTGCCGGTTATTGCCACTTTTGTGGCAGAAACTAGTTTCTGCCATGCTGGTTTTAACCACTTATGACCAGCGGTTTTCACTGCCTTGGCAGAAACTTGCCAACCCTAGCTGGGAAGTCTGGTTCCCATCAAGTTGGTTTGTTGGTTGTATTTTTATGGCACAAAGACAGCAAGGGTCATTCTGTACCAAACAAGATGTGACCATCGTCATCAGGGAAAACTGCAAACATATAAGGATGTATGGCATCCACAAGTCTGGACAGATACTCAAATCAGGTATCAGATACCCAAATCAGACCCATCTATAGCTATCAAGGAACCAAGAGAGTGTCATGAGAACATACCCCAGACTACGACAATGTCACCACCAGCCTGTGTTTTTCCAATTCTCATCTCAGGGTGCTGATGTTCTGACCTTTAATAGCTGCTATACCATTGTTCATCTACTTGGTAGAGCAAAAATCAGGATTCATCTAAAAAGGCAACCTTTTACCTGTTCAGATGAATCCCATTGTCTGTGGAGTCCCAAACACAACAGCATCCTCTGAACTGTTGCATGGGGAACACTTCTGGTAGCTCCATGGTTCATTTGCATAGTGAGGCAATCTACAGTTGCTAAGCGATTGGCCCTCCCCAATCTTCGCAGGTGCTGCTCACCTCTACCATCAATGACTTGATACACTCCACAGTTTGATCTCTGTCCCTTGAGAATGTTCCATTTGTCCATTCACGATACACTTCCACTACAGTTATATGGGAACATTTCACAAAATCTGCAGTTTCAGAAAGGCTGGCACTGTGAGATTGATACTCAATAATCCCCATCGCTCTTTCTAACTTGGATAAAACATGTCCTTTTCCCATTGCAGCTGGTGTTGACATACAGTGAAAATGGGTTATAACGACCTCCAAGGGACCATGTAAACTCAGTCATTATGAACGATATCTTTTTAAAATGTATGTATTATTCCATGGCACTGAGAATCATAATTTTATCCTTTAACAGTAAAATCCGAGATTATTTTTTTATTATATATTTATATGTTATGAGAGAAGCTGTGATTATCATACTTCGGTTTAGCCTGAACCATAGTCAAAAGGTGGAATGTACCCTATTTTTTAACTTTT
>QLNU02004128.1:0-16451 GCA_006491805.2 Dysdera silvatica | reverse complement strand
TGCACACAAAATTTCTATAGTTTTTGTAGTCGGGGCAGCGAAGGGATTTATGCAACCTCATTTCTTTGCTGAGGGTCAAGAATCAGCCAATGTTTGGCATTCATGTCTTGGTGATGGTGAAGGCCCTGATAGACATGGCCATGGAGAGATTTCGTCTTCCAGTAGGATTCGGCACCCACCAATAAGGCGAGGAAAACCCAGGCGTGTCTTCACAGTAATGTGCCTTACCACTGGTCACCCAATTTTGAGCCACCGTCTAGCCCAGACTGCAATCCTTTTGATTATTACGAGTGTGGTGTAACTAAAGTTAAGGTAAACATGAAATCCCACGCCACCAAGGACGCCATTACCGAGGTGATGGTCAACATGGACAAAGAGGAGGTAAAAAGTGCATGCGGTCAGTTCCGGTCCAGGCTTAAGCAAGTCTTGGAAACTGATGGCGCTTACATTGAATAATTTTAATTTCCAACGTATTTACTACAATCGTGCAAAGTTATGTACAAAACAAAGTTGTCTTGTGGTATAAGGGTTTTAGTTCTTGGACTCAGTTTTCCGGATTTATCTCAACGACCATGTACAAATACAGTGAACTCTCAATTTTACAAATGTGTACAGACACAGAAGTTTTTAAAAAGTTCGTAACTAAGAAATAACATTTGTTCCATACAGTATTATATACATATATAGTGTTGTATAGTCAGAGTTCAAACATACATGTATGTCAAATAGTCCAACATATATATAGTGTCATAGTGGCATGGGGGGTTGATTGATGAAATCCGTAAGATTGAAAATAGTTACTGTTTGGTAATTTTGGATTTTATGGTGCAAAAACAACGAGGGTCATGCTGTGCTGTGCCCTATGATTTCTTGGGGTATTGGAACAACTAAAAGCCTATGGAACAAATCCTACACTACGATATGCAGTTAGCTGGTAAGCATTCTTTTTGTTTTGGCACAGTTAAGAGTTAAATACGGAATAACCACACATTAGATGCATGTGTTTTCACTACATAACCATGTATTTACTGTGGTGCGAATCAATAAAAAACCACATAACCATGTTGTTAAATTCAAGTAGCAATTCTAACGATGTGTCCACCACAGTGTGGGGTATTAAAGGTATGCCTGTACTTCTGGCAACTGTGTCATACTCTGGGAAAATCTTGCTATGCAAAAATTTTACAACCCATTCTATTAAAGGTATAAAATTAATTAACAAGCCAACGGTATCCATGGTTCTTACATGTGGTTTTGATTTACCTTTAAATTCAAACACGAAATGGTTTTGAAAATTATTTTAATTTGTGCTTTATGGTGCAAGAACAACCACGATCATGTGGCATCAGAAATTGGCAAAGACTATGTACTCACTAAAATGCAAATGCAGATAACTGGCACGGTAGCAAAACATCTTACTACAGAGTGATCCACATTTGGGACTTCCCCCCCCACCTTGCAAAAAATGCTAGAATTTTGATATGGGGCATTTCTGGCTGAAACTTGAATACAAAGTGCCTGACATTCTGATATTCGCATTCATATTTTCATGCAATGTGTTAAATAACTATATAATATTAATCAACAGAAATACTTTTTTCAGCAGGATGATTCAACTCGTCTCGCTTCAAATGCAAGCTTTTTGTTTTTTATATGGCTCAAAGACTACAGTGGTCATGCTGTGCCGGGACCTACTGTTTTTCGAGGAATCCGAACCTCTGAAGGCCTAGGGAACCAAATCCCGGACTACAGTGAGCAGTGCACCTTCATGAGATCTCTGGTATGTTCTTTGCACTGCTGGGAGTCGGGAACCCGATTAGCTGCACACTAGGAGCAACGTGGTTACCACACTGTGCCACCAAGACGGGCCGAAATGCAAGCATGGCTGAGGATTGAAAGTTTCTATGGCTTATCGGATCTCCAAAGGTTTGTAACCTCCAAAGTTGCCAGACTGAATATCACTCAATTACTTCTTATGGGGTCACATCTGAAAGGTATTGCAGGGTATTGCGCAGTAATAAACCTCAAACTATATTCAGCAGCTGAAAAACAACAGGATATTGAAACAATAAATACCACATATATTTGACAATATGCAGTGATGAGTTGATCTCTATTTGGATACCAATGGGATACATTTTCTGCATCTTCCGTGACTATGAAGAGGCACATAGAGCTAACTTCATATTCAAATTTCAGCTTAAAATGTTTTTTCCTTTCAAAATTGTAACTTTTTTTTTTTGTGTAAAGCCCCGAGCAGTGGCATAGCTAGATATTTGTCAGCTTCACAGGGACTGTCAATGACACTCCCTCCACCCAATGGGATAACAAACATTACAAATAAATTTTGTGTTTTAAAGGCCACCCCTTGAATTGTGGCACCTGCCCTTTGCCCCCCCAGCTATGCTACTGGACTTGAGTGACTCACCCTCTACAATGCCAGTACAGTATGTTGGTGCTGGAAATATCCATGGCGTTTACAACATTGTCATTTTCGATTCCTTTAAAAGTTTATAAAAAGAAGTCTTTCTTTTACCACACTTAACATTGCACTTTTGGAGTTGCTTCATCGTAAGAAAGAAAGCTCACAAACGATATTGAGTACCAAAATGGTAATACGTTTGGCAACCACTGAAACAATCCGTATTTTTCCCCAGCAGATACCCAGCACAAATTTGCTGCCCCCCACCTCCCCCACATCCATAACCTGAGAGTTGATTTCCCTCGGTGAAAGTGATTTAGATTTTTGTTAGACGTTGTTGTCACCTTTCTTGGGAATAACGCGAAATGACCTGAGCAGGTTTCCTGTCATTTTTCGTAACGAATTTTACAGATGGTAATTTCCTAACACGCACATTTGAGCTCAAACTAGAGTTTTTAATATATAGGAGAGAGAGAGAGAAACATTGCCATGCTTAGAGTTGAACTAGGTCACTCCGTTAGATCCGGATCGCCTTAACCACTAGGTAAACGGCACAATTTGTTTTGTTGTTTTTTTGGTTTTACGGCTCAAAGACTACAGTGGTCATGCTGCGCCGGGACCTACTGTTTTCCGAGGAATCCGAACCTCTTAAGGCCTAGGGAACCAAACCCCGGACTACAGTGAGCAGTGCGATCTTTATGAGATCTCTGAGTAAGCGTTCTTTTTGCACTGCTGGGAGTCGAACCCGGATTAGCCGCGCAATAGGAGAACGCGTTACCACACTGCGCCACCGCAGGGCCACACAATTTGTAAACAACAAATTGTTGTTTAAACTGCCGTTTACAATTGCCCGTAAAAGGCACAAGAACGATGCTCCCTTTCCACTGATATAAGGTTGTTGTTAGATATTATTAATTACCCTTCTCAAGGAAAACACAATTGCCAAACGATTAACACACAAAGCCACCAGGGCAGGTTTTTTGTGGGGGATTCCACAGATAGCAATTTTCTGAAAATTACTATCTGGTTTAGATTTATCAAAAACTGCAGATTTTGAGACAATATGATCTTAATTGTCCTTGCACCATGAAGCGTTACTGAACAACGATAACTTACAGTATCCCAAATCTGCAGTTTTATCTGCTTGCCATCAATTGTTATCATTCGAGCTCCAAATTCAACACCTAAAAAGAAAAGAAAAAAAAACCCGTTGAGTTACACCTCTAGACAATGTGCTACAAATTCCAATGAAATACCTTAGAACTATCGATTTACATGCATGAAATTTCTAGATAAAACTGTTTTCAAGTTTGTTTTTAATCCTGCATAAAAGAAAAGCAATTTTTGCATTATTTATATAACATGATAATAGGTGTTTTAATATCTCCATACTAATTTTGACTCAGATTACCTGACCATAAATAACTGTACCTGCGTGATAAAAGATACAAAATCGAGACTGATATGAAATGGGATTAGTGGTCAAATGTGACCCAAACTTCTTCCTCTGAGAAGAGATATAGCAAGGGCCCGATTAAGACATATGTGGGCTATATGTGCAGTATTAGTTGGGGGACCCCTGACGTGCAAAATTCGATTTAAAGGGTGAGCAGCGTGCGCAGAGACAGGTCTGAAAGCATATAAAAAATGAATACATATACTCATTCTAAAACTCCTCAGATTTGTAGTAAACTATCCAAAATAGACCCTAAAAGTAAGTTTTTACCTAAAAATTTTCTAGATACCGATCAAAAATGAACAATCAAAAGTCAGCTTTAAAAGGGGTCCACTGGGGGCCCCTAGGCCCGGGACTAGTTGGTAATCAGGCCCTAGATATAGCTTAACAAAGGAGATCTCCAGAAGTAATTCAAGGAGAGGGGTTATGGAAGCAAATCACATCCTTTAAAAAACCCACACGGGTAGCCATATCTTTGTCATCTTTGATTTCTGTTCTCTTTTGCTTTAATGGCCATTTGCTAGCAATTGACACTGACACACTGAACGTGTTCAAATCTGCTTTAATCTACCACTCATGCAGCGGTGCATCAACACGAAGTGGCTAATCTGTAGTTAAATTTACTGTTCATTTTTTGTATTACCTTACTATTTATTTTAAGCTGTGTAATTTTTAAAGTAAAGTTTTACTTCATAAATCACAAAAGACTTTACTATCATTTATTATTTTAATTAATTTAATTATTTATGCATTTAATAATTCATCATAATGCATTTATCTACTCAATGCATTGCGCAGAAATTTACAATTTATCGTCTTGAAATGGTGCCCCTCCTGACCAGTTACAGACGGGAGGGGCACGATCTGTACATCCGCATTCAGAGACCCTACTCAATAGAGCCAGCCCACAGTTAAGAGTTAATATGCCAACACATAGCAAAATAGTTAACCAATTCTCATGACTCAAGTTCAATTGGGTGTTAACTAAGTTCAAATAAGATTGGATACAGGGGCCATCATCGATTTTTTACCTTATCAAATTTTCTTTTAGATATATATAGGGTGATTCGGGATAAACGTTACTGCAATTTTTTTTTAACCGTTAGACATAAGAAAAAACGTAACTAGATTACTTTATGTAAGGATGTGGTGTGTGAATGTTATTTATTTTACAAAGGTTTGTGTATGTATAAAAATATGGAATTTAACTTTTTACATGGGTCCGCTATAGAGAAGAGTTTGGGCTCAATTTCCAAAACTTGAGCCCAAAATACTTTGTGGAAATTTGAGCCCGAGCCCAGAACTTCGATATAGAAAAGTCAGTTTTCGGCTTCAGTTGCATCCGTCATAAGCCTGGGCTCGCCTGATCGAGAAAATAATATGAAATACAGAGTCCATGCCCATTTTGGGCTCAGGCTGAGCCTGTCTCATCTCCAGTCCCCTCTACCAAAACGTTTCAAATTAGAAATTTTTTTTGTCCTATATCGCACTAATAAAAAAAAATCATGTTTCTACATGGAGTAGTAGCTGAGAAATCAAATATTTAAAATTCTGAAACCTACAGTTATCCAAGAAGTCAACTTCGTAAGGTCTAGGGCAGAGGCCTTTTAAAGGCGTTGTGCCAAAGTAATGCCGCGATCTCCTTACGTGTGCACCTAACTATTCAAAACTATGACTACTTCCATTTATTTTTCAAGAACAGGGACACATTTTTTTACCCACTTTTTAACGTTGAGGTCTACTTCCTGTTCTGTTAATTACTTGTACAACTAAGTTACAAGACGTGGGTGTACTTGTGCACCTAATTCAAAAAGCTAATTTCAACCCCTGAGCTATAGGTATATCTTTTTATTTTCAAATAAAATTGAGTTAACTTAGTTGAATTGTCCTGAAGCAGATGATAACGAAAAATTCATTACTAGCTATGAAAAAATCAACACACTGATGTATGTAAGCTTTAAAATACATTTTTTTTTTAACTGCTTTTATATATAAAACGAACCTTACCTATTGTCAGGTCATGTACAGGCTGGAAACGTTTGTCCGTGAACTGCAGCAACAAACATGACTTTCCAACACCTACGGCAAACGAACGTTCATTACAACTGTCATATTAAAAATAAATAAATAAATAAACTGCAACTTTTAATGGCTGACTGCTTAGATTTTGCAAAATCAAACATTAAAAAAACAAAAATAAATTGTACATAAGCAGGTTAGAAAAGTGTTCATGTAAGTACATAGCTTCATCATAAACAATACATTAAGTTTACAGACTAATGCTAGAAATCATGTGTAAAAAAATTACGCATAAAAGTCGAAATGAAAGTAAAAAGCACACTAAAGAGTGCTGGTGTACAAGTCACAAAAAGTGTACCTGCAAATATCCCCCATAATCCTCTGCTCAAATATGGAATTTCATGGCTTATTAATACATCCACAGCCACAAATCTATTTCATTTTGTAAGCTCGTTTCTGGTTATATATATATATATATACAGGGGGCCAACAAATCCAAGGTGCCTGAATTTTTAGATTCAATTCTAAAAATATTTTTTAATATTTCAAGTTCCCTTACAGAAATTTTGGCACTATCATCGAAATGGCGGAATAACAAATGAAATCGTAGATTGCTTCGTAATGTTTACAACTGTTGTCGTAAAACTTAAGTTTTTTTTCTTTTTTCAAATAAACATTATTTACGACTAGAACGGCTACAGTTTCTTTAGCTTGTTTACGATGTTGATAATTGATGCAAAACACCGAAATTAACAGTAGCCTATCCAGGTGGGGTATACCAATATTACTTTATTAGACAAAAATAAAAAAAACAAATGACACTATAATAAATTGGCTTCCAATAAAGGATTTCAATCCAACCAAATCCATTGATCATTGGAATTTTGGTGGAAAATCAAATAGAAACAATGTAATTTTGTAAGGCAAGGTAGCAGCTGACCGATACCTATTTGGGTTAATACCCATTAAAAAATTAATTACTTTTAACACAATCTTGTCCTAACATTATATGTATCTTGTACTATATATATATATATAGTGGTGTAGTTCTGATAAAACAAGCACCTTGGCGCTCCCTTTTACGAGGTCAATTTATCTTTACGTAATAATTGTATGTTGTATGTAGAAGGATCATAGGCGTAGAGTTATGTGGGCCCGTGGAGCTTGAGGCATCCCCCCAATAAACTCCAACAGAGGTTTGAAACCCCCAATAATCTACTAATATTTAAAAAACTTACAATTTTACTTTACGAAAATGCTTTTGATGAATTTTTTTTTTTTGAGGGGAGGGGGCGGTATCCTAATCATGCACTAGAGTTTTTAACTTCCAACCTGAACACTGACATAATTGCTTCCCGACTTTCCGTTGATGGCCAGCTGCAACGCTCTTTCTGTATCTTATGAGTATTCAAACAAATTCGCATTAAGCCCCCACCTCGTGAGGGAATCCTAAGAAAGAAGGGAGTGGGTTTTAACCGCCAAAAAAGAAAACAGCCATCCAGAGATACTCAAGCGGGTGGGGACATGTGGTCATAGGCTTAGAGTTATAGAAACACATGGGGCTCAAGCCCCCATCACCACCGGGCTCGAGCCCCCATCACCACCAACACACTTCTGGGGAAGATACAGAAAAAGGAAATATGCACTCTAACCACTAAGCGAAAAATCACCATATGATTTTTGGAGATGCATATGGTTGTATCTCTCGAACTGCTCACTCTCCACTCTCTCTACACACAAAGTAATGGGTTCCCCCCCTTAAAATAAGGTATCACAGATTCGTCTCAATATTTGAATTCCGCTAAAAATCAAGCCCTACTTAACATTAGGTGGCTACATATCCCAACTGAATATATGATAGTAGAGCCAAATTTTTAGCAAAGCAATGTAGAGTTTTTCAAAATTATTGAGCGATAGGGGCAAAGATCTAAGCACATTTTATGGACATTTATACATTACAATATATGTAAAATTGAAATTTATTCCAAATTATGTATGTAGCAGGTGTTGCTTTCAGGCCTGAGACCATACAACACTTATATGTCTAATTGCTACATCTGTATAAAAAAATGTCCAATGAAGAAGTTACGGCCAGTTGTAAAGGCTTCTCTATAATGCGTTTCCTTTTCTCTCTTCTCTGTATCTTTTTCTTTTCTTTCGGTATCCTCTTAAATAAATCCTGATTTAATTAAGATTATGTCCCGTCTCATTGTTCAACTGTTTTTTTTGCTGTAGTAAGGGCCATTTTTGGCCCTTACTACAGAAATAAAGTTACAGTGCCCTGTGGTGGTGTAATAATAATACGCTCGTCTCTAGCGTTCGGTTATCCCAGGTTCGATTCCCAACTGTGTAAAAAAAGGAGTTTTACCGACTGTTTACTGTAGTTTGAGGGTTGGTTCCGTAAGACATTCAGATTCCTTGGAAAATTATACGTCCCGGTGGAGTAAAACTCAAACAATAAAAAATTACGGAATATTTAAGTAAAAAATTGCTTGAAGAATGCAGATAACTAAAACTGGTGACAATTAATTGGTATATAATCAATAACTCGTAGACTACTAGGACATCTACTTCCTCTTAGTTGTTTTTACTCATCAGAATGTGTCCATTTCGTACCTTCATGGTTTGGGGGCCAGTGACTTGCTGCCATGTTGTTTATGTCATGTTAACAACATGGCCGTCTCGATTCTGCAAAGTTAAAAAAAAGCAAGTACTAACCTTTATTGGTTTTCTTTGTCGGATGTGTGTGGTTTTTGAGACATTTAAAAATGCGGAAAATTAATTTTCTGGCTTATTTGGGGGCCGGCGCAGCTGCATTCAACAATTTCGTGTTCGCAACTACGGTTTGAACCTTACTTCCTTCTTTCTTTCTTCCTCTTGCCACCACCTTTAACCCCCATGCCACCTCCTCCACTAACCCCTTCTTTTATGTCCCCCTCACCGCCCCTCTTCTCTCCCCCCCCCTTCTGGATCTCCTGAAACCATCTTTCTCGCACTCTCCATACCTAGCTAACACACAGTAAAGCACGGAGTAGTACTCTCCTGCCGTAGAAAGCAATGGCAGCTAGTCACTGTTTGCCAATTGCCAGGTTTTGAGTTCCTGGAAACGCTGCGCTAGTTTTAGGGAGGTAACGAAAGTGATATTAAAGCCCCAAAATTTTTATTGAAAAACAGAAGAATTATTTTTGATGGAAAATCACCATGGATATTTGAAGATAAAAATAGACTGAAATAAAATTGAGAAAAAAAACCCCAATAATTTCAGTTCCGACTTCGAAAATAGAATCCTCGTAATTTCTTAAACCAATTTTCTGGAACATCTAATTTTTAAATAAAATGAAAACAAACAGAAGTGAGAACCTCAATCTACTTTTCATTTATTAGTATTTAAAAAGCAGCTACCAAATATGAGGACTGAAAAATGACGTACAATGGAATTTTAATTTGCAAGAACCGGAAAAGAAAAGGAAAATAACGTAAGCTAGTTTTACAAAACACGATGAATTATCCTACAGTGTGCAACGAAGAAGGCATTGATTTCATGACGGGAAAATACGAAGAAAGAAAAAACTTTCGATGAGTAAGCCATTACGACAAAAATGAAGAAATATCATTTTGACACGCAGCTGTGGGGCTAGGCCAAGAAAAGAATGATGAATCATACGGAAATGCCTCGATCAAAGAATTTTACCTGTGTCTCCAATAATGATATATTTGAAAAGATAGGCGTAAGACATGTTCACAGTTCAAAATAAGACTTGTTTCAGTCCAAAAACTTCCTGGAATCGCAATACGCAAATACAATCACAACACAAGAAGAATCTCCTCACTTGAAAAGATAAAGGTATTCTGTAGGCTGCTTCTCGGAAGCAAAACTAATTAATGAATAAGCCAATTAATTATAAAACAAGATTGCTGGCACCAAAAAAGGTGCAGATTCACTCAAAAAATTGTATTGCTTTCGTTTTCCAGGAAATTTTAAGCTAATTCCAGTACAAACATGTTAATATGCTTGAATCTACGATATTTGCTTTGCAAATTATAAAATTTTGTCTTCCAAAATATCATTCCACACAAAGTCCGCGTGAAACGCAGTTCAGATAAAAAAAAAAAAAGTCCTTATTGAAGACATTAGTGAAATTAAGAATTTTATTGAAAGTAAAAAAAAAATGTGCGTTTTATCAGTGACTTTTTATTTCTATAACACATTTATTTCTTCGTTGCAATTATTTTCTATGTTCTATAACTTCCATAAATTTTCACGTAGAGAAAGAAATGAGCAAGAAGTACGGTTGAAAACATCAGCTGTTCTTGCATTTTTGTTTTAAATCTATTTAGTGAACTTTAACCTATAAGTGTATGCTGAAGAAATTTCTAGTAGTATGACTTGTCATTTAAAAATCTTATTTTAACTGTTCCTTTTATTCAAACTCCAGTAATAAGTTTTTATTGCGTAATATTAATGCAGTAAAACCCCTCTTTGCGGTCACCCCTCATATACAGTGGGATAAAAATTCCCATGCAAGAAACTTCCGTCGTAATAATACTTCTGTTGTACGGCCGCCCCTCTTTTATGGACAAATTTTCCCGTCCAATGAGTGCCCGCTGATGAGGGTTTTATTATAACAGTAATTGTATTCAAACCTGGTATACATTGTATATTACGTTTGAAAAAATTTGGTGCTATGTAAATTTAGCAGGTAAAATATATAGCAATTAAATTACACCTAATAATGAATGAATGGGAACAGCTGTGTTGTATGGTTGACAGGTTTTAAAGATAATCAGAAATCCTAGGCTTGATAGGAAAATTCTCTTCCACAATTGGGAACAAAGTAGGAGAGAAGCTAAGAAAGCAGAGATACTCAGTGGAGGAGCCTTTTATTGCTGAATTGTCAGAGCAATATTTGTTTAAGGTTGAAAATTTTTGATGAATTTTGCTGCCAGATCTTTAAAAATAATATTCCAAAAATTAGTTTTAATTTGTGGCATTGCACTTTAGATGTTAATCTAATTCTGTTGTCAAAATTGTGGGTAAAACTTTAGAATTTGTAACTTTTCCAAACTTTGCATCATGTAGGGCATCCACCATGATGAAAGGTCGAAGAAGCGTTTAAAGTTATTGTCTACATGAATAAGTAGGAGCATTTTTTTTTACCATTTGCCTATGGATGTTTTCGTTTGTTAACCCTTAGTTGACAGGCCCCAACGTTCAGGAAACCAGTTTGGTAGCATGGCCGAGGGCTTTCAAAATATACAAACTCTGAAAGAACTACTCAGAAAAGCTGCTTAGTAATGGTCTTAGCCTTTCTTACATCGGTAAATAGTGGTATTATTTGGTAAATAGTTTTGGTTAGATAAGCACAGTTTTTGCAACGTTAGGTCACACTTGGGATAATGTTTTATAGAATTATGGCTGTATCCTCATCATGCTGTAATTCTTGTCTTAATACTACATCTTGTGTGCCATTTCCGTACCATACAATTTAAGCTGGCATCTACTATGCAAATTGAAACTCTAGTGCTTTATCACTTCAAAACAACTGAAGCCAAATAGTGCATTTATTCTAGAGATGAGTTCAGGCTCGTTTTTCGAGTCCCGAAGACTTGCAGTTAGATTGCCCAACCCTTAAGCTTCAAATAATAGAACTTGGTAATAGTGCAGAATACGTCCCTATCCTCTTGAAATTGAGAAGTCACTGGATTTAGTACACAGGCTTGTGGTGTCACAGATATGGACATTTGGACGTGAAAGGACATTCGCACATGTGAACGATATTATGCGTTAATGGTTTTTTTGGGTTTTTTTTTCGTGGAATTGCGGTAGAAAGGGAATCAAATGTGCATGAGTAGGTTTTGAAAGGGAAAATATGTGTGAGTAGGTTATGAAAGAAGAAAAATTTTCGTTCAGATATAACTGTGTAATGAGATAGTGAGCTAGGCCTCGTTTGAATGCCATTACCAGAAAGACAGTGCCGTTACCAGAAAGTGTAAATGTGCATGACGGGAATAGAGAGAGTAGGAAATGAAAAGGGCCAGGAGGGGAAGAAGCGGGTTAGAGGAGAATACTTTGAAGGGGGATGGAAGAGGATTAGAAAGTTGCGGAGGCAAAGATGGGGGGGAAAGAAGGAAGGAAAAACCATAGTCGGGAATGAGGAACTGTTGGACTCGTAAAATGACGACGTCAGCACCAAAATTGACCAGAAAATAAGTTTCCTGCAATTTTAAATGCCACACATCCAATAAAGGTAAATACATCCTTTTTTCAACTTCGCTTAATCGAAATGACCATGTTGTTAACATGACGTAAACATCATGGTGGCAAGTCAGTGTCACAATTGCCATGCATGTCGGAAACACTTCCCACTAAAAGCTGCTAGGGGACATGTGCACTATAGCCTAGAAATTTAACCTTTTGATGTATGATTTAAATATAAAAAATTGCTAAACTATACAATTATCTTCAAATTTTCATATGCACATATTTCTAGAATTCTTAAGGCCAAATCATATAGTTGTATTCTTTGGAAAATTTCAGTATAGGAAAATCAGTTTTCAGCTTCAGTTGCATCCGTCTAATGAGCCTGGAGCTTAAAACTGTGTGAAATATATGGCCTGTCTCATCGTGACCCTTACGAATAATTTATTCATAATATATTCATTTCGTATTTATTTTTGAATTATTTTTTGTATCTTGTTGTTCAATAATTTGTAATGATTTGTTGGGTTGTTAATTAAGTGTATATAATTTTTTTTAACATGTTACATAATATATATTGCACCGTTGCGACGAAAATGTTACAACTCAAAAAATCTCAACATTCAAAAAGTGCAAAAAACTGTTTCTGGCTAAATTGAGGGATGTTGCGTTCATCTAATGACATGTGCCAACTTGTGGAAATCCGAATAACTTATGGCTTAACGGTTTTCACGGGAGGATGCAGCGCTGTTTTCTACATTTGGTTGTAACACTTCCATCACAAGGGTGCGATATGTATATACGAATTAGAGCCAAAACATTAAAACCACCCATAGTTCGTTCGCCACAAGTTGACCAATGGTAGCGTTGCAATTAACGGGAGTTGACGTCACAAATAAGTTGGTTCATTGCAGTAGAGGGAAGGGCATCATTTCATAACTGGTTTTCCACGCAGACAAATGTGTGTGAAAAAAAAAACAGTTATGAAATGACACCATCCCCTCTGCTGTAATGAACCAACCAGTTTGTGACCTCAGTTCCCGTGAATTCTAATGGTACCATCGGTCGACTTTTAACGAACTATACCTAATATGATGTTTCTTTTACCACCAAAAGAGCTCTAATTTGACGAGGCATAAATTCAATTAGCTAAATGTAAATGGCACTCGATATTTAGCTTAATGAGACAATGTAAAATCCCACAACTCCTGTGAATTACATGATTGAGAAGATGTCGTACATAAGCATTTCACAAAGTCAAACCACAAATTAAATTCATGTCCGGAAAACGATAGTAGAAAAAATTCCTTATTTGGAAAGAAAATGCAAAGTAAATGTTAAATTACTCATAAAAAGAAAATAATGATTCTCCGGTCCCAAGTGGGACCCAAACCTATGACCTCTTCATTGTCAGTCAAGTGTTCTACCAACCGTTAATAAGAATATAAAGTACCAGGGAAGAAATTTGCATACAAAGGGTTAAACACTGGTAAAATAGAAACTGATTACCCAAGCTTTCAGACGTGTCAACAGCTGTCTTTCGTCAGAAGTAATGACTGTTTAAATTTCTGGAAGAACCCATTTCCAGTGTAGCTCCACAGAATGGAACCCCCACCTCAAAGAAAGGGGAAAGTATTACACCTACACATCGCAAACAAAGGAAGTCAACTTTTCCTGGAATTCTGGGAATCAATGCAAATTGCACAGAAAAGCCATGAAACCTATCACAGCCACTTACAGACAACTCTTCCACTTCAATGACTGGAAAACCACATATTCTGTAGGACCAGGGGTGGACTTGTGGGAGCCATTGCCAGCCCCTGAATGAAAATTTAACATTGAAAAGATACAGGTCTAATGTGCTATCATTTACAAAAATCAAGTCATTAATCTCCCCCACTTGGATGACCTCTAAATCTGCCCCTATATTGGACTTCCCCAAAAAAATGAGTTTTTCCATTAAAACAGTCAGAGACAATTGGGAAAGCTCCAATCCAGGATATGGTTAGTATCTCGTTAACACGTCTGCAGTCAATATGTGCCATTTGTTGCAAGCATGCCCATTTACATAGATATAGTTTTAATATTATTGATAATCTGTGTATGTATGTGTATACTATATATGTATAGATATATATCTTTTAATAATCATATAGTTATTTTTAGTTTTTGTAAAATTTGAATGGCGACTTCTCTTCCAAGAACTGGTCAAAAGGTTTTGCTGTTGTGGACATCGGCAGTGTCCCCCAATGTAGTGCAGAACTCTGCGGAAGATCTGAAGGACAAAGTTGGAGAGAATGGCATGGTAGCCGTTGAAAATGTAGAACACCTAATTATTTGTATGTGTTAATATTTTTGCCTTTAACGGAAAATGTTTTGAACCTATTTTCTTTATTTTATACATACAATAGAACTTCTGTATGTCAAGTAAATAATATATATATATATATATATTGGTTTCTGTGAATCCCTGTTGTTTACCACATTTGGCGCAGTGTAGCCCAGATGCTTGTGCATCATAAAAATCCAAACGATAAAGTTAATCGTTGTCGTTACATAGAAAAAATTTTCTATACATAAAAAAAAATTCTATGTGTCAAATTTTATAATAAATTTTTATCTTATTATCACAGCCATTCATGATTTTTTGTTCGTTAAATATTTTAAAATGTCTAGTTTTCAACTGACCGAAAACATTCCTAACTTAATAATTGTGAATACTTTTACAATGCATTATCATCAAAACTTGTTGTGTGATACGATGATAAAAATCTTATTACACGAATGTACATGCATATGTATAATATTAATACATGAATCCATGGGGGAGCCTGTAACCCCTACATGGCGAGGCCCCAGGTGGCGGATAGGGGATGCCTCCACTGGTTTATCCTTTGGGTGGTAGGAGGGAAATAAAATACCTCGCGCGGACCAACAGGCAGAAGTCCAACCTCCTCGGAGGCTCTGGCACCCCCTCACCCTCATGATGATTTCAAATGTGTGTGCGAATAATGCTACCGCATCCGGGGCAGCCGACGCGCCAGGAACTGCAGTCCGGGATCCTGTTGACAAGTATGCTACGAGGACATCGCTCAATATTCTTCAATTAAACATCAATGGAACTCAGAGAAAAATGACTGAACTGCAGAGTCTCCTACGTGAAAATAACATTCACATCGCATGTTTGCAGGAGACAAAACTTGGCAAGGGAAGAAATTTCAAGCTCAAGGGCTACACAACAGTTAGGAAAGACCGAAATGATGGATTTGGAGGTGGACTGGCTATGCTCTTTAAAACACCAGAGATCAAATTCAAGGAAATCGTCGATGATGAAGGAGATCCTGAGAACAGCTCCACAGAATTGCAGGCTGCAGCTATCTACCTTCCTGACCATTCGATAACCATCACTAACGTGTACCATCCTGACAATTCAAGCATCAACACCGCAAAAATAGAGAAGTTAAGTCTTACACCAACAGACTCCACCATCGTCTTGGGCGATTTCAATGCAAAGAGTCCAACATGGGGTTCTGCATCTTTGGATGTGAAGGGATCTCAGGTGGAAGAAATGTTGGATGACCTGGAACTAACAACCCTCAACAATGGAGATAATACGTACCTCTCAAGAACATATGGAACTGAATCGGCAATTGACATCACAGCAATCGATTACCTGAATGCATCCAGGGCACAATGGACAGTTCTCAACTCTGCAATCAGTGACCATAGGCCAATCATTACAACCCTTGACTTTCACGTTGAATCAATCAAACAAAGGAAATGCTCCTGAAACTTCAGAAAGGCGGACTGGGTGAGTTTCGAGAAAATCCTAGAAGATACCTGTACTAATAATCCTCTTACTGGAGACATAAATACCATGACGAGAACGTTTGGATCCAGTCTAAGAAAAGCAGCTTGTCTATCGATCCCGAGAGGAAAAAGGAAAGACTCATGGGTCCCCTTCTGGAAAGATCACAACATTGATATATTGATCGCCAACAGAGACAAAGTAAATGAAGAGTTAAAAACAAAGAACACAGAAGAACTTCGACACGAGCTGGCACAGCTAAGCCACAACGTAGAACAAGAAATCTATAAATGCAAACGAGAGAAATGGGCTGAATTCTGTAGTAAACTAGACCCTAGGAGAGTGAGTCAACATTGGAATTTCATCAAAATTTTGGACAATACCAAAGGAAATATTCAAATTAATTCAAATATTGTTCTTGACGGCAACAGGCCTCTCTCCAACAATCTTGACACAGCTAATGCTCTAGCTGAACACTACTCAAGGGTTTCAAAGCTGAACTATGAAACAGCAGATAAGAAAATACTCAACTACAGCAAAGGGGTCC
>QLNU02004125.1:12483-28829 GCA_006491805.2 Dysdera silvatica | reverse complement strand
CCTCGTTCTTGCGCCATAAAAACGCAACAGAAAAATAGCACGAATTCCGGTATTATTTGAGGATTTAGGGAACATCGTGTAAAAAATGGAAAATCCGGTAAACTTCGCTTTGAAAAACTTTTAATGCAGATTTTGGGTAAGGCATTGTATGCCGCACTACAGACTTTTAAAATCGCGACATATATTGTAATTTCCTTGCTCTCTTGTTCTTTTCCAAATGCAATCCCCAATTGTCTTGCCAATTGCAATTCCAGTTTCCTGTGATTGAAAAAGAAAACGCTCTGATGCAAACGACTAAACAGGCAAAACCACTTGTTTGTTGCGTTATTTGAGTTTTGGCGTTAGCAATGTGCAGTGTTCCGAGAACTGCTCACCTTATTTGACGTAGAATGAATGACCTTTGCTCTCCCCGCGCCTTACAAATTCAACCATCCAGCCATCTGAAAACTTCAGTCATAAATCTCGTGACTAAAGTTTTCTGAAACGGCGTTGTCATTTGCATGTCTGCAAGCAATGTAAAAAGCTTGTAAAGATTATATGCTACGATGTTAAAACCATATCACTTTTGTCTAGTCTACGCCTGCAGAGTACATCCGCAAGTCTACCCACTCGGTGAAATCTAATTCCTAATCTGGAAGCGCATTATTACTAAAATGTGTGTTTGCCTAGATTATGCTTGAGTACTCAGTCTAATGGGTAATCCGCCCGCTTCTGATTACCCATTAGACTGAGTACTCAGTCTAATGGGTAATCAGAAGCGGGCGGATGAGTCAACACCGAATTCGAGGATCCTTCTCTCTAAGAACTGATGGTAGGGGCTGCTGGAAGTATTGCTGCTAAAGCGTCTGAAAGCTTGTATTTGCTACTTCTGCAATTTTATCAGTGTTCAATTTTTTTCATATAAAATTCCACCTCGCTACTCTGTAGTTCACCGTACTGTATCTATCTTACTTATCAACTTACAGGAATTGCTTCCATTGGTTAACTACATGTTTACTGCAGGTTGATTCGCAACTCCCAGTGTACAAACTCTTTAACCACTAAAACAACTATCCTTAATAAATGCATGTTCATTTTTTATTCTTTTTTTTGCAAAGGTGGTGGTTTGGGAAGGGAGGCCGCCGAAGGCGACACTGTAATTCTATATAGGAGGTTCAAACAGCGCATACGCATGTCCACTTAGATAGGGATTAGGTGGGCTTGACAAATCGAAGCGAACTGTACTCTGCAGACAAAAAAGATACTAGAGTTCGCTTTCCTCGCTGTCTTGCTCAATTTGCAGCCATACACTAGTTTGTGGCGTTGCAACCCTACAATGTCGTCATGGTAACGAGTTCATCTATACGCAGATTCATCTGGCTTTGATTCCTTCTATTCCAATGCTGCCGTCTGACACGTGGGTTCCGCCCCCCCCCCCACAATCGAGATTCGGAATACCGCACTCAGTGGCGTAGTGTCACTTCACCACAGTGGGCAATCCTCCCACAAAAAAAAATTGCTGGTTAAAATCAGGGCTTTAAAAAAACTTCACTGAGTCCTACAATGTCCCATTTGATCTTGTCAAGTTCTTCTTCCAATTCTTGAAGTTTTGCTTCAGAAGCAAGGGATCGTCCATTATACGTTGCCAAGGTCAATAACAAACGGCAGCCTGGGCCATTCCAGTGATTCTTAGCACCCCCTGCTTTCATGCCACGCTGACCGCTGCCTTGATCAGGAGCACTCCAGCACCTGGAGACTAGGGGCCATGGTTTTTGGTGTATTAGCATATTGGAGGAATTAGCCATCATTTCACCACGCTGGCTAGACGGGTTGGTGAATTAGCCCTCCCCTTCCGCCTTTCTATCCGTGTAGCAAATATTAATTTGCCACATAAATAGAAAGCTCAGCCTGCACCACTTGAAGGCGGGGTAGGACACTAGGTTACTGGCCTGGCCGGTTCCACACATCGTCACATACGTTCAGCGTGTGGGTCTCCTTCCAGTTAGATACCAGCAACCCTTTTGCAGGCCATATATATATGGGCGACTCATCGAATTTGCAGAAGCTGAAAATCTTAGCATCATGAATTCATTTTTTAAGAAGAAACCGCAAAGAAAATGGACATGGAAACACCCCAATGGAGGAACCAGCGAAATTGACTATATCCTGGCAAACAAGAAATCAATTATTGAAGATTGCAGCGTACTGAACAGATTTAATACTGGAAGTGATCATCGAATGGTGAGATGTAAAGTGCACTTAAATACTAAATTAGAACGACAGAAGCTCATTAGGAAACAAGTAAGTAAGAGGGTGGATCTAATGAAACTGAAAGTAAATACCGAGGCATTCAAGTTGGAATTAAAAAATCGCTTTTCTGCACTGGAAGGACTTATTGAAGAAATTGATATCTCAGAAGCAAATGAAAACATTGTTAAGACAATAGTTGAAACTGCTGGGGAAATTGGTGGTGTAACCTGTAAAAAGCACAATAGCAAATTATCTGAGAAGACGAAACAGCTCATGAAAAGGCGAAGAGATATGAAGGTGGACAATCAAAATACCAGTTCCAGGATTGAGTACATAGAACTTTGTAAAACTCTGCGCAAAAGCATGAAAGAAGACATAAGAAAATTCAACTGTGAGCTAGTAAGGAAAGCCATTGAAAATAACAAGAGCCTTAGGGTTGTTAAAGGAAGTTTATCTGTTGGGAAGAAACACATCATTGCATTAAAAGGAGAGGATGGCACCGTAACAAGAAATAGGGAAGAAATACTTAGAAGAGTTGAAGAATTCTACAAAAATCTATACGAAAGTAACAGTGGATTAAACGAAGACTCTGAGATAGTCGAAGGAACAGCTCCTAAAATCTTAAAAGAAGAAGTTTCATTTGCAATAAAAAGTATGAAGAAAGGAAGAGCCCCTGGTGATGATGGTATTACATTAGATATCCTAAAAGAAGCTGGAGAATATGTAGAAGACATACTTGCAAAATTCTTTACCAAATGTCTTAACAGCGGTAACATACCAAACCAATGGGATTCTGCAACAGTAATTCTTTTGCATAAAAAAGGTGATAAAGAGGATTTGAAAAATTACCGACCAATTAGCTTGTTACCTGCTATTTATAAAATCTTCACAAAAGTGCTAACACATCGCCTGCAGAAAAAATTAGATGCAGCTCAACCAAGAGAACAAGCTGGATTTCGAAGTGGATTCAGTACAGTGGACCATATTCAAGTATTAAGAGAATTAATTGAAAGAACACATGAATATGAACTTCCATTGTGTGTTGCATTTATTGACTATGAGAAGGCCTTTGACTCTATTAAAACATCAGCAGTCATCAACTCTTTAAGATCAACAGACATTGAGGATGTGTACATTGACATGGTGAAACGTGTGTATAAAAATGCAAGTGCAAAATTTCGGTTACATAAAGATACCAAAACTATCAAAATTGGTAAAGGTGTGAGGCAGGGAGATACCATTTCTCCAAAACTTTTTACTTCAGCTTTACAGATGATTTTTCAGCTGATAAATTGGAATAACAAGGGAATAAAAATAAATGGTGAATATTTAAATCATCTGCGGTTTGCTGATGACATTGTTATTTTTTCAACGAACCCATCAGAACTCCAAGACATGGTACAGGAGCTCTCAACTAGAAGTAAAGAAGTTGGACTCAAGATGAACCTACAAAAAACTAAGATCATGTTCAATAATTTTGTAGAGGAAACAAAAATACAAGTTGACAACATTGAGCTAGAAATTGCTGATTCATATATTTACCTTGGCCAGCTGATTTCAATGGATGGCAACATTATGAAAGAACTCAACAGACGTATTAAACTTGGCTGGAGTGCATTTGGAAGAAACAGTTTTATCCTGAAGGGGAAATTGCCTTTGTGTCTAAAAAGAAAGGTCTTCAACCAGTGTGTATTGCCAGTCCTCTCTTATGGATCAGAGACATGGAGTCTAACAGTTGGAGCAATACGAAAGTTACAGACAACGCAAAGGAGCATGGAGAGGTGCATGCTTGGAATAACTAGGAGAGATCGAAAAAGAAACACTTGGGTGAGAGAGCAAACTAGAGTAGAGGACATCATTGTTAAAGTAAAAGGGCTGAAATGGCGATGGGCTGGGCATATTGCAAGAAGAACTGATCAACGATGGACAACAGAAATTCTGAACTGGATTCCAAGAGACCACCGAAGACCTAGAAAACGTCCTCAAACTAGATGGGTGGATGAAATAAGAAAACAGGTTGGGGTGACGTGGAAACGAATGGCCCAGGATAGACTTGTGTGGAAAGCATTTGGAGAGACCTTCATCCAGCAGTGGATAGATAATGGTTGAATATGATGATGATATATATTGGAGGGTGAGGAATTGTGAGCAGCATCTGAAGAATAAATATGTAATAAATTGTATGTAAAACCCGCTTATATGCATATACTTTCGTTGCCGCGTTCATTTGCATATATATGGTTTCCACCGTAATTTAAAAATCTCGTCTTAGTCTATGCCAGAGGTTCTGGAACTGTGCTCCAAGGAGCCCCAAGGGTTCCACCGTCCTTGACTAGGTGCTCCGCGAAAAAAATAAAAAAAAAATGAAAGAGAAGAGCACTTGCAGAAAAACTAATTCACTTGTTCAGTAAGAAATAAATGGATGATCCCAATTTTTGGAAAACTATTTAGCACATTACGATTACTACATGATTATCTTAATATCACGCGCGTGGTGTAGAAATTAACTTACACGTAGGCCCTACCTAAAGAATGCGTATTGAAAGTGAGAAAGATTCGGGATCCGCAGTCAAGTTTTTTCTTAGAAAAGGTTCTACGAGCCCAAATGTTCGAGAACCACTGACCTGTGCTATTCATACATGAAATCATACTGTGCAAACAAACTAAATATTTTGTTATGCTACTTACTGGTTAAATGAAATTCGCCAGAATAACGAAGTAGATGTAAACCTGAACAACACTAAGAACCATAACATCATAAATTTCTGTTTTTCCTTTTGTGTTCTTGGATTTACCATTTTTTAAAGGATTTTTCGCGCGGGCGAATAAAAAATAAAATCCGTTTCAGAGAAAATGAGGAATTACCTTTTCAAAGCTTTTGCGTAATGGCGTCCTTCGTACATCGTGCTTTTATTTGGGGAAGAGTTACTGTTTATATTCGAACATGTTCTTTGAAAAATCAACCACTGGAACGAATGTTAAAAGGAAAATGTTTTCGCGAAAAAGGTTTTTTTAAAAAAAAGAAAGAAAGAAAGAAAGTGTACTTTTGATCAGTTATTAAACCTTGACCTTTAAATTGCGCGATACAGCTCCGGGAATTTCGCAAACGAAAAGGCATTTCCAGTTTAATGGGCGGACGTTTATCGCCTGCCAGGAATTGGATAATAAACATATACTAGTTTCCTGTTGTTTTATTCAAATTTATGCAAATACTTTAACTTGAAACCACGGTTATCCTTTTAAATAATTGGAAAAATGTGTCTCCTTCCTGCGACTTAGGTCAAACGCTTCTCTTCCCTGTCTGTGTCTTAGTCCCTGTCGTCGTGCCACAAAATGGATGTCTATGAGGTTAGTACGTAATTATGGGGGGGTTAGGGGATCATCCCCTCCCCTTTTAATAAAAAATAAATGCTTGTTCAATTTCTCCTTGCTTTGCACAGAATGGCCTTTCTTCCCCCTACCCCCTAAAAATTCAACCAACAAATAAATGCTATGTGCTGAGCATTAGGCTGGGGGATACATCCCCACCCCCAAGTTACGACAATGGACTAAGCTATATTTATGAACACACGTTAATTGGTCAAATTTTAAACCAGTTTAAACCCATTCTGTGAAATTCGTTGTCGGTAAGCAATGATAAATGTGAATTTGTTATTCTTTCTCAGAGGGGGCATGCGCCCTCTGCACCCCACCCCTGTATCCCGTTCATTGGGTTGTCCTGATTAGGGGCGGACTGCGTCCTCTCAAAGGGCGCATACCTTGGATTTTTGGAAGGAGCGAGTCTCTATCCATTCGGTGCTCATCGGTCATGGGGCCGAGTCCGCCCCTGGTCCTGATCATTACCCTTTAGGAAAAATAAGTGTCACTCAGGGCCCTGCGGTGATGGGGCTGTAACAGTGGTCACGTGTTTGCTTACCACGCGAATATCCCAGGCTCGATTCCCAACTGAGCCTAAAAAAGAACGTTTACAATCTGCTCCGCATTCCCCAGGTTGGCCTTAAGAGGTTCGGATTCCTCGGAAAACAGTAGGTCCCGGCGCAGAATAATCCCTGCACCGTAAAACTGAAAAAAAAAAGTTATCCTCTTCCATTCCAGTTAAATTTAATATTTATGTGTGAACTGGATTGGTGACATTTAATGTTTTTCTGCGATTTGCTGAAAGTGTAATATAGTACTGCAGTGTAATAACGTAATCACCTATCGCAACGGTTTCCAACCTGGGGTATAGTTCGATCACGGAAAGTTGACCGACGGTACGGTTAGAAATAACGAGAGCTGGCGTCACAAACGGGAATGTTCATTACAGCAGAGGGAAGGGCGTCATTTCAGAATTGGCTTCCCGCGCATGTTTGTCTGCGCGAAAAACCAGTTATGAAATGACGCTCTTTCCTCTGCTGTAATGAACTAAACCGTTTGTGACGTCAGTTCTCGCTATTTCTACGGGTACCATTGGTCAATTATCCGCGAATGAACTACAGGTGACGGACCGGGTGTGGGTACGTAAAAACATTGGTAATGGCGGAAAATACCAGAAAATAAGGGTTAACATACTTCCTTAGAATTATCGGCCGACGCGTCAGCTGCCATTTTGTTGTACACTTCCAGGTTTATGACGCAACGTTTACCCTTGGATAATTAATAGTCCATTTTCTTCTTACAGGATCTGTTACAAATCTAAACATTCTGTGTTTATTCCTCCTGTGATTTGAACAATTCATAGCACTCATTTCGCATCCACTTCACCCTATTTTGTTGCAAATAACACACGTGCAAATCATTCAACTTTACACGGTAGTGAATGAGATCACGTGAGACAATGACATCAAAATGCCGGATGCGCTAGCTCTCTTTTTTTCAGGAGCATTACGTAGATCCATTGCCTTACGGTGACGTAGTTGTATCGTGGAACGTTGGCCATTATCCTGCTCACCGCAGTTCGCTATTTGGTTCCCTTGTCCAGAGATGGATTCAAGTCACATGGGGCCCTGTTTGAGTCATCAACAAACAAGTTTGCTATTGCGCATTGCAAGCAGAAAGTGCGCAGTCGGCCGGAATGATATGGCAAAAACACAACCGTGTATTTTGAGGAAATGAATGTGCCAACTTCCTTTCGAAATACAATATCGGAAATCAAAATGGCAACATATGGGATGTTGATAACGCGTAATTTTTTTCTTCATCCATAAACCTAGAGTCTCTAGAATTCTAGGCGGACGTATCATCCGCCGTTTTGTTATAGAATTCCGGTTTCATTTACCTTCACGATAAAGGTTTTTCACATTGGTTCAATGATCGCTATTTTGACATAAAAAATAATTAACGATCCATCATTATCCCACGAACATAAACATTGGCGCAACTTTTAAAATGTCGCCAATAAATACAATTTGCAACCACAATCACGTGATACAATGGCAACAAAATGACGGATATGCGCCAACTCCATTTTGTAGGAGCCTTACCTATAAATGGAAATCCTATGTTAAGGTAACTAGTCAAACAAAATTATTTTCTAGGAAACAATTTAATGTATTCTAAATAGCACTGTTACGCCGGCTTTTAGAATTGTATTTTTAGTTGCAAGATTAATCGATAATAAAAAATATGGGTAACTAAAATTTTGAACTAAATGCTAGGAAAGTAATCAAAGAAAATTTCTTAACTAGGAGGATGAATACAATTAGAAAATAGATTTGTAACACACAATTTAGGATTATTGGTTATAATATTTAACTAGGGGTGGCCCTCCCACTAGAAAAATGAAAATTATAAGTGAATACTACATGCAAAGCTGGCGCAGTATAGCCCAGATGCTCTTGCGCCATAAAACTCCAAACTTGCAAAGCTCTGAACTAAGAGCTATGCCCCACCTCCTAGCTCATAAGCCTAACTACGTCACTGTTCAAATAACGAACTCCGAAGAAAGGTATAAAGTTAAGAAAACCTTCATACAGCATTGGAAAAGTAATACCTGAATATGCATTAAAACTTTGTTTTATGTTGTTGATAATGTCTGGGTGTTTTTTTAGCAAGAACCTGGTGGTACGGGTCTGGAAATTTGGAATGGTATAAAATATGTACGCCCAGGGAAAGGGTTCGAGCCGAACTTTCCATTATTCAAGAAAATAGAAGTAAACGGAGAGAACGAGCATCCATTATACTCTTATCTCAAGGTAAGTAACATATTTACATCTATAACCACTTACCTCACGCTGGGTGCTTTGATTTATGAGGTTCATTTGAGGCTACGGAACAAAAAGTTTATCGGAAAGCTGTCCAAATATGAAAGATTTTTTTAGAATTGGAATAACTAAAATTAGTTCCAAATTTCACCACCAGGGGATACAGATATATACAGGATGGTTATGATTAAAGCTTCCCCATCCAGAGCTCTCAATGGCTGTAACCAATCAGCGAATAACGCCGAAATTTGTGCTTTTCAAGGAGTAAGGAGTACATATACCATACAAGGAGTAAGAGAACTATTCCGTGGAGAAATAAAGTTCTAAAATTTACCGATAGGGGATAATATGCAGGGCCTGATTACCAGCAAGGCCCGGGCATAGGACCCCCAGTTAGAAGGGCCCCAAATTTGTGGTGTTTTCTTTTCTTTTCCTTTTCTTTTTTTAGATGACTTTTGGTTGTTCATTTTTGATCAGTATCTACAAAATTTTTAGGTAAAAGTTTACTTTTTGAGGCCATTTTGGATAGATTACTACAAATCTGAGGAGTTTTAGAATGAGTATATGTATTCATTTTTTATATGCTTTCAGACCCTCTTCTAAATATATTGGCGCGCATAAGGGGGGGGGAGGCGAACTAATTCTGTGCCTGTAGCCCTCATGTCTTAATCGGGCCCTGATAATATGAAGCTGTACAGCAGGAATCAGGTGGGGAAAACATAAATATATAAATAAATTCCTATGATCCGGGTTCGCGACAAATCGCATTCTTTAGACAAGCACCTACTCAACTCTGCCTCTCAAAAAGAGAAATTGGAGCCTGGCAGAAAAAAAAAATTTTATTTGCTACTCCCCAATTTCAAAAATCTAGTCGCCAATGATGGTTGGATATTTCGAGTTCTGCCTGTAATGAATTGAATTTGAAATATAACTTTCAATTGTGTTCCTAGAATGCAATTACCGTCCCTAAACAATCGTAATATTGTCAAATCTCAACTTCAAAATCATGGACATGTTCGGACATCGTCAGTACATGATGAGAAAGTTGAAATTTGTGAAAGTATTCCCTGTGACATAGGAAGTTCCCTTCTGTTTTCACAAAGAGCAAAAATAAAACTTTAAAATTTGAATTTAGATTTGCGCTAGAAGATACACGGAATGGAAACGCTATTCCACAGAGCCACATTTTTCCTTATCGGCAGATTTCGGATTTTTTTTTTTTTCGCGGTATCCTCCCCCATCCCTTAAGTAGTATCTGTGCAGGTTTTGATGCCATTCCGCTTGTTTATTAAATTTACAGAGAACTCTGAATATAAGGAAACTTTAATTATAACTACCATGTATTTCCCGATGCAACTGAATTTTCAACAACATTTCTAGTTCTCACTTGCAAATGTGTTAGAATGTAATGACAATGCTGTTTCTTTACCTGGTGGTGAATTTTGGAAAAAATTTTTAAGTGATTGTCCGTTAATGCCTTTTGAACCTTTGCACTCGAGAGGCGACTCTCAGTCACCACTTAATATTTAAGAAATCATCTTTTTAGACATGTAAAGATAGATAAAATGTTAAAATATAAAAGTTTTATACAATAATTTGTATGTGTAATCGTTTTAAGTTAGAGGTAAGAAATTCACCAAGAACACCGAGAAACGTCTCGAGTTGCTGGTTAGCCCGAGTTAAAGCCTCGAGTGCAAAGGTTGCACTAATATCCTTAGTGCAACTAGTTAGTTTGGCGCAGTATAGCCCAGATGCTCTTGCGCCATAAAAAAGCCAAACAAACAACTAGTTAGCTTGAATGGGTGTTGTTACGCGAAAACGAGATTCAATGAGATTTATATGTGCTCTCTATTTTACCTTGCGCACCATTTTTAAATAGTGCGCACTAATATATAGAAAACGGTGCGTCAGATAAGAATGTAGAGAATATATGTTTTTTTTACCTTGAAGACTCTGCTTTAATACATCGGTAACGCGTTCACCTAGTGCGCCGATGACCAGAGTTCGATTCCTATCGGTGCCAAAATAGAACGCTTACAAGCAAACTCTTCACTATAGTCCGGGTTTTGTTCCCTGTGTGTTAAGAGGTTCGGATTCCTCGGGAAAATGCAGGACACTGCGCTACAAAACAAATTGATCTTGCATATCATTACTAAAAATGATACCCAACGTAAGAATAAATGCTCTATCTTTTATATCTTGTGCATCTCATTTTCTGTTGGGTGATTATCCAGTTATCACCGTCCTTCAAAAGTAAAAACTAAATATGGTAATTATATAATTAAGTTCCAACTTTTCTTTCTATTTATGCGAATAATTAGCAATAATTGGATAGCTAAATTACTAATAGTTACGCGTGTTTAGTAAAAAAAGAAAACAAGACTCAGTTTGAAAGGTATACGCGAAGCGTCACACACCCGTGACATTCACACAAGGTCGAGTATTTAGCCATTGCTAAACTGGTTTTGTCCGTGATCTTGCTTTTATTAATATCCAACACCAAGGAAAATCAATGTCCACCGATTTTACGAAAACTAATTTGCTTTCCAGTGTTATGGTAAAATCCATTTCTTCCCCTGGGTTGGATCGCTTGATGACTTTAAATGCTCGCAAATGTGATTTTAGAATTCGGAAAATCAAGCGAATCCCTCAGTTCTATATTACAGATAATCTAAGGAGATCTCTTGGGGTATAAGTTTCGACACAATGTCACTCACGTTCACCTGGAATTTGTTTTAAACTGTAATATTTGAGGAATTTTCTGAACTTGATGGCAGCCTGCAGACAAAGCCCATTGTTTATTTACTTGGTAAAGAATAATTAGACAGTAAGCCTTATGGCATCTCTATAAAATTTTCAGAATAGTACTTTACGGTTCAAATACTTACTGTTTCAAAGAGAGTACTGTTTAAAATACTATTTTAGTATTTTATTATTGAAATACTGTCTTAGTACTTTAAATACTTAACAGTTTAATTTTTGGCGCAGTATAGCCCAGATGCTCTTGCGCCATAAAAAAGCCAAACAACCAACTTAACATTTTAGTACTTTACTGTATAAATGCTTGCCATTTTAGTACTTTACTGTATAAATGCTTGCCATTTTAGTACTTTACTGTATAAATGCTTGCCATTTCAGTACTTTACTGTATAAATGCTTGCCATTTCAGTACTTTACTGTATAAATGCTTGCCATTTCAGTACTTTATTGTTTAAATACTTGCCATTTCAGTACTTTACTGTTTAAATACTTATTGTTTAAGTGACTTGCGACAACTGTTTAAACTTTTGCTTAAAAATATTCGCAATTTTCGCAGCTTTGACCTCCAAATTATGTATGTTGTTTTACTGCATATTGCTACGGACGATGCATCATATTTATTTGTAATGTGAGGTAAATATTCTGTGACGGATTTAGGCCAAGGCATACAGAGACATTTGATTGCACGTGCATTTCTGGAAGGTTCCCCTCCACAAGGCGTTAATGCCAAAAATACAGGGTCATTATGATTAAAGTTCCACTTTGAAATGGTCATAAAAGGAAAACTACCGGACCAAATTTTATCAAACTTGCTAATAGTTTACAGGAGTCCATGGAATTTTATTTTCCGCAAAAATAAAAAAATCCAAAAATCACCACCAGCGGGAATGGCGCTATGTACAATATTATTAAACGAAATAAAACATGAAGACATCGGGTTAAAACGTTTTTAATTCTTTCCAAAACGAAAATGCTTGTGATGATAACATAAACAATTTGGCGGAATTGAAAGATGCGATACACCGACATGTCCGCAACATTCCTCCTGATATGCTAAGAGCTGCTGTTGAGAACGCAGTAATGCGATTTAACTTGCTTTCAGAAAATGGTGGACGCCACATTCAACATGTTTTAGAAACGTTTTAAAACGATGTCTTATTTCGTTTAACACTATTGCATAAAGCACCATCCCTGCTGGCGACTTTTGAATTTCCTTTTGTTTTTTTTGCGGGGGGGGGGGAATAAAATCCCACGACCTCCTGTAAACTATTACCAAGTTTGATAACATTTGGTCCAGTAATTTTTCTCTTATGGCCATTTCAAAGTGGAACTTTAATTACGATGACCCTGTACGTTTCCTGAATGCATCTAAAATTGCATTCGAATCTACTTGCTATGAAGAATTCTATCGACTTCTAAGATTATTTCTTAGACAATCGCTTGTGAAAACTTGGTTGGATTTGGCGGTTTTTAAGTAAAAATTATTGACGCCGTTGTGTGGGATTGTTTTTTCAAAACCAGCAGTTATAGCTTAAAAAAAAAGTAAGCCTTCATAATTCTATTATCATATTCACAGGAAAAAGCATTAGTCTTTTAACTTTATCAATCATCACAAATTTTAATACCGAACGCATACTATTTATGAAATGATGAACATAATTTTAAAATCATGTTCTTATTTAAGTTTTGTTTAACTTTCTCTGCTAGGATCATGAAGATTATTTGGTAGCTACAGATTTGCTACGACTACCTTACTCGCGTGCAATCAGTACATGTAGCTAACATTCAAAACACTCGTCGTTGTCAAAACGCTGTGTTTCATTGTGCTGTAGCGACATACTAACAGATGTACTTCAACACTGACAACCCACCTGGCATATTTGGAACAGATACTTTACAATCAGGCACGTTAAGCCAGCCTATATCTGCGACACTTTGAAACCAAACTCTTGTTTTTCTGAAGAGTTTTTCTTCGGTCTACTGAATGTAATAACGTCATAAAGGGCCCTTCAAATTTGCGAATGTCCTCCAAATGTTGCGGATTATAAGCGCCCATATCCGGGGGGTGGGGGGGCGCTTGAGCTGCTCCCCAGCTATTTAAAAATTTGGTTTGCCCAATTCTGCTATTCATTTAATTTCAGAAGTTTTACCGTCACATTTTAAAATAAGCTGCTTTCTAGCTCACTACTAGTTATCGAGCAATATTCATTATTTTCAGAGTATTTTAGTATCTTGTACATTCACTAAAATGTTTGACAGCCGAGAAAGAGATAATAAGTTTTCTCAGTCCCCCCCCTCAGAATTAGTCCTATGGACGCCACTTTTACAGAATAATAAAAGAAAGTTCTAAAATTTCATGAATGGAATATGTAAAGTGAGAAATGTTAATTCAGGATTTTTGCGAAGTCGTTGCACGTAATCTGCTTTCACTTTTTAATTACGAGAAAATGCGTGACTCCGTGAGTTTTATTTAATTATGCAGGATGTTTGAAAGGAAATAAACTTCTGAATTAGAGCAGCGGTTCCGAACCTTGGTATTGCCGCGACCCTAAATAGCGATTTGTATGCAACGCGCGGCCCTACTCTAAGGTTGGAATATCGTTCTAACGATTTATTGGATATATCGATAAAAATTTTTAATCGTTTTGTATCGATGCTTGTTCACTACATAGCGCCACTGATGCTTTGATGTGACGCTGTAATTTAATCAAATCATTCACACAGAACTTTCCATTACAGGAAAGTGCTGTGAAAAAATAAATGGCAAAATTGAATGAAACATATTGACGTACTGCCTTACAATTACATTAAAAGAAATATACATTACTAATATTGAACCCAAAAATTAAAATAGCGGGAAGTATTAATTGGGAACATAAAATATTATAATTTTAATTTAAATAAAAAAATCGTAACTCGGATATTTATTACTGGTTTCCTTGGTGCTGTAATTTTGGAGCAAGCCCCGCAACGTCTGGAACTATGTTTACTAGTAGAACGCATGAGGGATCATATTGAGGATCTAAGCGATTCGCAATTTTGGACTTTAATAATTAACCCATGTTGGAAAACCCTACATCACATAAGTATGTGGATGGAAATGGAAGTAGTGTCTTTTCTGGTGCTCTAATCAAGATGGGTATACTTGTAAATTCTGTCCAAAACTTCGCCAGTGAAACTCGTTCAGGATTTTCTCTCATGAACTGATCATTTCGAAGATAAACCAGTTCTTCCCGGAAGCCGTAAATGTCACCCTTAGTTGTTATGACATCAATGGTAAAGAGACTTCTTATCCAACTATATTTACACAATTGTGCATTTTTAGGGATAAAGGTATCAAATTTGGCGTGCAGGTTTTCTAAATAGTCACTAAGAGGATGTTTCAAGTCATTCAAAGAAACTTTACCAGCATCTTCTAAAACTCAAAATAAAAATTTGAATAAAAATCAAATAAAAATCATAAAACTTTTTCCAATTCACTTCAAATTTATTTTTGGGCAGATATAACTACAGATTACAGTATAAAAAAGCATACAAATAATCGATCTGCCCGTACAGATATGGATAGACTATAAGGTCTGACAGAGCTCCAGCTGCCAAGGCAAAATAACCATATAAGTTAAAATAATTATAACAGGAATAAATGAATAAAATTATACAAAAAATCAGTTTCCAAAAGATATATATGTATTTTTTAAAAAGTGAACTCAACATTTAATTCGGTCAGAAAGAGGGTTCCACACCCTAGGGCCCATACAACCCGTGCGTGCCAATCCAAGATGTGTTCTCGAGAATTCTGGTTTTAGATTTCTTGTGAAGTGGTCATGTCCGGGTAGGGTTAAGGATATAAGATTAGGATATAAACCGATTTTAATGGCATTAAACACTTTGATTCCAACTTAGACGTTTCTGGTTCAACTGCAGCCAGTGATGTTGCATTTTCTTTGACCCGCAAACCTTGTAACGGTGGGTCAAATGAACTCAATTTTGAACAATAGGGGTGGGTGTTAAAATATTTAATTTCCGAAATTCTGTAATGGAAAAAGCATTTTGTTATTCCTTTGTTTCTTATATTTTAATATAAAGAAATATGCAGCTAGGCCTTGTACTCTCGTGGGTTCCCACAATAGAATTTCTAGTTCATTTTGCGGGTTTTTCTAATTGTTGCCACTTAAAAACTTAAGGAAATAAAACTGAATATGTTTAATTTCTAAACTTGGCAAAATGCCAAATTGCTTAGTTTTACATAATGTTTTCTAAATGTATGAATTTTACTTTCTGCATCTGGCAGCAGATATTTTGTATGATTATAATTTCGTTTTATATATTTGGCAACAGTATATGTGATTGTTTTTGGAATTTTAAAAATCAATCAGTCTTCAATTTACCTCCGACCCGTGCGCACGTTATTTGAAGGCTCGCCAATAAAATGGCGTTCAAGATTCTTTTAACGTTACTTTGTAATTTAATTATCTTTTGGTGAAATAATGTAAACATTTAAACTCTAATAAATATTATTTAAGTAGCTGAAATTGCTGCATCTCTTCAGACATATTTCACCAACTATGAACATGTCGACTTTAATATCTGCACTCTAATAGTATTTGGGGTGGATCAACTAGCGGCAATATGAATATTATTAAATTATTGCAGTCTAAATTTTTAAGAATTATTGAGCAAAGAAATGTGTTAAATTGGAATGAAGTATTCGTTAAATATGGCTTGCTTCCAATTGATTCAAATAATAAATTTTGAATACTGAAAATAATGCATGAAAGGATCACGGAAAATAAACATTTGGATGTAATAAAAATTGAATATTGTAATAGTAATGTACATTTGAGAAGAAAAAAATCAAATAAAATTACCAAGGATTAGGATCAAATTAGTCACGATGGGAACTGAATACAAGGCAATCAAATACTGGAATGAAATTACTTGTGATATTAAAGACATAAATAGTAAAAAATTATTTAAGAAAGGTTATTTAAATTTCTGTCTGATAGTATTATTTTGTCTTCTTGATTTGTTGGGTCTCCAGCAGGTTAAAATTTATTTTTTACTGGGGACCGGTCATTTGTTAGCAGAGCATTTACAGTTATATATTTATGATAGATCTCTTATATGGCATACTATTTTTTCTTGTAATTCATGGCTTTATGCTATTTGTAACAA
>QLNU02004125.1:0-12383 GCA_006491805.2 Dysdera silvatica | reverse complement strand
TGTAAAATCTGCCGAAATAACTCATTTTTGAAAAGACCTAGAAATTGCGCCTAAAAATAAAACTGACAATGGTTGCCTCATAAAAAATGTTTCAGAGGTTAATAATTTTTGTGCTTATGCAAATAAAAAAGAATAATATTTCATTAAAATATCTTAAATCTGATTAGAACAGTGAATGCAACGTAGGAAACAACCAAAATGAAAGAAATGGGAAGCGCACAGATATTGTGAAAGTGGTGCTATTTTACGCCATATAGTATTAAAATGTAAAGCTATCATTGTGAAAGGAAGCGGTATGATATTTTTTATATAATTTCTATGTGTCACTTAGACGTATCTGTGCATTGTTTTACAACTGTATTACCTAAAAAAATTGTCAACTCGAATCCAAAAGCCATTTTCTTTGCTGAAACCTTTTATATAATAAATTCAGTATTGGATTTTCCTTGTGAAAGAATTCATTACAAGGTTAAATATATATATATAATTTAATAGGGGGTGGAGGAGAGGCGGAAAGTAGAGTTCATTTAGTCAGTGACTAGGGTGCGCAAGATGGGCAGTTCTGCCAGGGGCGCAAGATTATCTAGCTACAACACCGCCTCAATTTTAGATCATTTCTTCTGAACTTTTTATTTAAATATGGGACTACTATCTAACCATCTTCCTGAGACAAGTTTCAGCAACTGATTTTCTGAAAAATCTCGCGCAATACTTTTTTTTTAACTTGTAGAAATAACTATAATTTTAAAGTACCGTGAAGTTAAACCCACACCAATCTTAGAAAGTACAGTAATTAATTACATTAATTAATATATGCACATCCCCAATACATAATTCGCAGTGTGTGAAAAAAAAATGTGTAGTTAATATATAATTAGCAGATGGGGTTGCCATATTTAAAAAGTAAAAAAGCCCAACTGCCATGATGGCTTGCAGCGCCATCTATTGGTAAGTATTTTCACTACCAGGTTTCGAGTTTTTACAGACACCAACTGGCAATTTCAAGTAATAAGATTGTGATCGCTGTTACTTTCTACTTAAATAAATTTTGCGCTCAGAGAACACTAAAATCAAAGAATATTTTAAGAACATTTTTTTAAAAAAATTTCAAGGTTTGCTGCTATATTAAAGGCAAATTGAGTAAAACCCACTAAAGATTATTTTTTATGTGTTAGGTAACTGATCTGAATATAATGAAGGCCGTCATTTACTGTTGTTCCTTATTAATTTCCACACTGAACTTCAATAAGTTGAACAATTCAAAGATCGAAAAGCTGGACAGTTAGATTACAAAAAGAATAAATTAGGCTTTTAAAAATGTTTTTAACAATAAATATTATACATAATATCGCAAATAAATCCACGAAGGTGACTGAAATCTGAAAGAAAAACTTTGTTGTACGCAAAATATACAATAACAGCAACATGTTATTTTTTGCATCAAATTAATCAATAGGCCTATTTCCATGCCTAAAATAATATTTTTGTGCTCTTAGGAGGTTTTTGTTTTTTAAAAATACCTTGCATATTTTAAACCATAACTTATACATGTGTTTTCTTCTGGCGCAGTATAGCCCAGATGCTCTTGCGCCATAAAAAAGCCAAACAATCATGTGTTTTCTTCATTAGCAAAATTTGAGTAAATTTGTAGTTCCGCTTGTACAGTTCTCTACCTACACAGTGACTGGCGTACGCAAAAGGGTGTTGATGGGGTTGTAACCCCCCCTTTTTGCAATGAAATTTTGTATATTTAACATAGGAATATATGAGTTGTAGATCTGTAACCCCACCTCATTGGGTCTATAACCTCCCCCCTTATGAACTTTCTGGGTACGCCCATGTACACAGTCATACCTTCCGTCAGGCGGTCAAAGATCAAAGGAAAGGGTCGTAGATTAATAACAGTGTCTCTTTTATTACGGAATGAGGAAAGTTTTTCCAAATGGGAGTGCGTATGTGTGTGTTAAACAGTGCAGTATCGTAACCGTCGCGAAAAAATTAGGATAAAGTGACGGGAAAACTTTTTCAAGAAGTTGCCCAGTTTTGTTACATACGTCAGTACAAAAGTTTATTTTTGTGCAACATTTTTTAAGTTTACTCTGTAACTGTGAGAAGCCGGACAATAACAGGTCCGACTTAGGTACAAAGGAGGACCTCGTTTTCAATCCTGAAAAGAAGGACTGTCTCCCTAAAGCTGGACATGCGGCAGTCCTTATACTGCATTATCACCATTAAAGTTATTCTACTCATAGCTTCAGTGGTGCTGACTTTGTGGGCTCGAGACACTTTTTGAATCCTCAATAATTTTGTTGTGGGTTTCTCGAACCCCTAATATTTTTGTTGGTGGGGAAAATACGCGTACGGAAACATATGAACAAAGTTTTTCTTCATAAATTCTTCCAGGTTGCCAGTAATTATAGCCTGTTTCTTGTATTTTTTTTATAAAAGCAAATTCTTTGTTTGGATTGTTTTCACAGAAAGTGCAAGTCTAGTCCAGGAGCGGACTGGGTCCTCTCAAAAGGCCCATACCTTGGATTTTCGGTGGACGCCATTCTTGTCCATTCGAAGACGCGAGTCCTCTCGCCCATGAGAGCGCACCGGCCCTGAGGCCGGCGGCACAATCCGCCCTGGTCTAGTCTCTAGTAGATATGAGACGAGCTCAGCCAGAAACCGGGCCCGCGATTTGAATTGCTATAACATTTTCAGCGTTAGGACCGATTTAAGCAATCTGATTGACTGAGAAGGTGATGTTTTGCCGGGTGCCACCATCAAAATGGCGTTCGATCTCAGCTCTGGTGGCGAGCGGATGTCTCTTTTTTTTATGGTCCAGGCTGGCGGGACTTGCTTCCAGCTCGCGAAGGCCGAATGTCTGGGACATTGACCAGGCCGCTGGATCGCGGTTGATTGATGCTATTCTGGGCCCGAGCTCCACCTTCTCCTAGCGAATCGGTTTTTGCTTCCGTGATCGTGCAATCGTCCTTTATTCTGCTTGCGGGCCGGCTCGTGCCTCTTCCCTGCCGCTACGCGGCACTACACCCACTCAACGGTGCCCGGTGGAATCCTGTAGGAGTATCAGCCGGCCCCGAATGTTCTTCCGAGCCAACCATCTATTTCAGCCACTCCTCGGGGTGGATTGATCGTGGATAGTTCTCGGTGGACGTCAGATGACGATACTGTAGCGTTTAATGCTACCCCTTGAATTTAAGAACTAAATTTGTATACTTTTCCTCGAAGATTAGTTCGGAATACCTCTCTTCTTTTCGAATTAATAGAAACATCTGCCTATGTGACTCCTTCTCTCAAAATCTTTCACCATTTCTTAAAATTTCGAGATTTCCCCTGCAACAGTTCAAAGATCAAATGCGGACCATACACATTGAACGCCATATGCGCCATTTTTTTTTTTCAGAAGCATAAATCGCTATTCAGAGGCAACTTTTGACACTACAGAAGTCGTAAAATTCTTAAATTTGACAACGCAAACTGCCTAGACTCGAGATCTGTCATCACACTTATGCTCTTTTATTGCCATAGTCGGAGTGACGTTCAGCATCCCCAACTGCACCTGAAATTCGCTTTTATGCGCTTGCACAATCAACAGTAGCTCTAGTTTCAATTAACTTCTCCCACCAAAATTTGGACAAAACTCCGAAGCGCGCGAAATTTTATGTATTTCGAGACCTCGCCCTGAGGCTGAATTAGCGGCTCCCTGCTTCACGGCCATGTGAGCAATATTGTTTAACCTTAGCTCGCCGTGGGTCTAAGGTACTTTATCAGTACAGAGCGGTAAATAGTCACTCTGTTTTCTGTTCGTTTAAAGAGCTGATCGAAGTCCCTCTTTGGAAGTATCTTTGTATTCTTGTTTTCGATAAATATCTTCAGTTTTGTAGCATTTTAAGTGTATACAAGGTGGTCCTAAACTATATGTCAAAAATGTAAAGGCAGGTAGAGGGGACCTAAATAAGCAGATTTCGTATAGGATTGTGTGTGCGGTAATGTCGCCTTGAGCCGGTAGAGAGCGCTGATGACTGCGGCGTATAAAAGCGCTTCGCTAGCCGGATTCATCATTTCCCGCACGGATCACGAGCAGCATGCATCGTTTCACCAATGCGGAGCTGGCCGACATGCATTTCATGTATGGGGCTGCACAAGGAAATGGATTAGATGCTCAAAGGATGTACAGGGAGCGATTCCCGGATAGGAATCAGCCGGATCGTCGATGTTCCTCCAGCTGTTCGCAGACGAATGTGGTTCCAGCACGATGGAGCCCCAGCTCACTTCAGTCGAAACGTCAGGAATCACCTGGACGCTGTCTACGGCCAGCATTGGATAGGACGGGGCGGTCCAGGTCCCTGGCCACCGCGTTCTCCTGATTTAACCTGCTTGGATTTTTTGTTTTGGGGGTCATATTAAAAGTCTGGTGTACGAAAGTCCCGTCACATCTGAAGAAGATCTTGTTGCCCGCTTGCCTGTTGCTGCTGGACATGTGATCGACATGCCTGACGTCTTTTCTAATGTACGCCGATCCATGCGCCGTCGCTGTGAATCTTGTATCGCTGTTGGTGGCCGCTCTTTCGAGCACCTCTTGTAAACTATTAATAAATTTTTGTTTTCTTTTGTCTTTACTTGTCTTTTCAGTTTCCTGTGATTCATTCATACTGCTTTACAAGCTTGCGCTTTAATGTGTCATTACCGCACACACATTCCTATACGAAATCTGCTTATTTAGGTCCCCTCTACCTGCCTTTACATTTTTGACATATAGTTTAGGACCACCCTGTATATAGTTGTAAGTGCAAATAAATAAGAAAAAGTACCTAAATGCCTCATGCTTGGATATCTAAGCTACCAAATCTTTCGGTTAAGACGTTATAATACCAGTGAGGACTGTACGCCTGTACGGATCGACAATTCCCCCTTTTAACCCACTGGCTGTAATAACGTTTGACGTTTATAAGGGATTACAGCGCGGCCTTTCGGCGACCACCCTTTCCATTATACCTATGCACAATTCATCATTATCATCATCCAAGATCAAAATAATTCCAGTCAAAAAGAATTGGCGTGTTCTTTTGCGAATTCAGGGTTTTTATGTGAGTCAAAAGAACCATTAATAACTGCAAAAGAACGTGGTGTCATTGTCAAAACCTGCTGCTTCCTGCAGATGCTCCAATATAAGAAATGTAATTGAGCAAACGTCTTTAAAAGTAATGTATTTTTTTGCTATCCAAATCGTTTAATGTGTTTAAAAAATACATGCATGTAGACGTAACTTAGGTGCAGGGCAAACAGGATTAGCAAATACAAATTGTTAAGTCTTATAGAACAGTTCTACCATTTTCATACTCCGCACCGCCACCTTGCGGAATATTGTTGTATTAACCAGTTGTAATTCAGGCGCCGACTTCGTCGGCCGCATTGCAATTCTTTCATGCGTTGATTGTCATCAATCAACATCATTCTCCCATTAAAGCGGAGAAAAATAGGAATAAACATAGATTTTTTTTGGTCTGTCATTTGAATCGTAATTCAGCTCCACGACAAATAAATACAAATTTATTCATAAGCACAGGATTATACAATTAGCCTCTAGGCTGAGGTGCATATAAAAACTGAAATTGAAGAACATGATACATCATTACATAGTGAAGTGGATAATCTGAAATGCTGATCTAAATAATGGACTGCATATTAAATATAACACAGCCAGAAAACGAATTATTCTAAACCTGGGCTTAAGGGAAAGGATCCAGAGAAGGATTTATCAAAATCCTGATAAAACTGGCTCTCCCCAATAAAAGTATAGGAAAAAATTATTAAAAGAGAAGAATAGAAAAGAAGAAAAAATAGAAGAAAGGAAATAACCAATACAAAGGCAAGCGACAAAAAGGCAAGTAAACAAAGGCAAGCGGTATAAAAATTTAAATCATATATTAAAATAAAATGTAACAGGATTCATATAGTAGAATTCAAGCCAATCCATTCAAAGCCAAAACTAAAACACCACTCTATCAATCACCACTCCGGTCAATAAATTAGTTTTAATTCTTTTCTTAAAAAGACGAAAGTTATTCAACAAGGAGACAGACCTCAGGTCGGAGATTGCTCCACAATTGTGCTCCGATGAAGTTTGTGTTTGATTTGAGGAGATGTTTTGGGGTTGGGGGCAATAATACAAGTTTATTTCTGGTTTCGTAGTCGTGTGAATGATTATTAATAACTATTATGTCTGTGTATTCAATCATTTTAATTCTGTTAAACATATACGATAAAATTCGGAGTTTATACAATATATCTGTCAGAAGAATCTTATAATGTTTATATGGGTCGATAACGTTGTTCTGTGAATTTCTTATGAGTCTAATAAAAACACTTTGGCGTTTGAAATTTCTTAAGTTTTCTCTTGTACGGTTACCCAAAGGTACACTTCCCCAGACAGCAATGCAATATTGCATATGTGGGAGCAATAGATCATGATACAAAATAAGTTTGATATGCAAAGGAAGAATATGTGATGTTCTGAATATTATCCCCGCATCCCTCCGAATCTTTGTACAAACACAATCAATATGTCTATTCCATTTCAGATCTGCCTCAAAATATACACCAAGAAATTTAATAGTATCTGTATAGTTGAGTTCATTATCTTAATTTCAGGCAAAATGTCTGGGACGTTTTTACGTCTGATGAACAAACTAGACCTTGATTTTGAGACATTTAGAACAAAACCGTTTGATAGAAACCAGTTTCCTCTATCGGCGTCTAATATTTATATGTGATATAGAAGTGAGTAATCGAAGACAGATCATTAACATACGTTAGGAAAAGCAAAGGGCCGAGAATTGTTCCCTGGGGAACTTCATAGTTTATTTTTAGTTTTTGAGAAGAATATCGCCCGTATTGGACAATTTGATATCTGTCAGTGTAGAACGAGTGAATAAGATCCAATTGAATACCCCGAATGCCCAGACTAGTTTTCCTAAGAAGGTTATGATTTATCACATCAAAAGCTTTATATAAGTCCAGAAAAACCCTGAGTATTTGAATATTTTGGTCAAGTTTGGGTTGGAAAAAATTCAAGTCTTAATAATGCCAAATTCTGTAGATTTACGTTCGCGAAATCCATACTGGTTCGGATCTAATAATTTAAAATGGTTCAAGCAATTTGTTAATCTTTTGTGAATTAATCTTTCAATGAGTTTGCTTAAGACCGAAATATTGGCTATAGAGGTCGATAATTAGAGTATATTTAGAGTATAATTAGAAATCGTTTTGATTTCCTGATTTGTATATTGGCGCAATCTTAGCAGTTTTAAGTTCATTAGGAAATGTGCCGGACTCAAAAATCGTATTAATTATATGTTAGGTAAGGAACTATAGGATCCATTGTAGGGAGAAATGAAAATAGAGGTGTCACTCTCATCTAATCCCTTAGATTTAGTTTTCATCAACCCAGATGCGACAGTAATAAGCTCAGTCTGAGTAATAGGGCGAAGAAAAAAAGATTGTTCCCAAGCTCCAAGAGCTGGAGGTCGCACAGAAAAGCAGAGAGATTTGCCAAAAGTTTGTATGGAAGATCCTCCACAAAAAAAATATTTTTAAACTTTCATGAAAATAATTGAGTTGGGAATTCAGCAGTATCTGTATGTTGTATATAATAATGTTTCGCCTACAAAAGCAACATACAGATAAATGATTATGTAGACAAAAAATTATTTTTCTATAATTAACTATAATTTGCTTCATTTTAACATTTCAGGTGTCTTATTGTACCAGATAATCTGATAATGAAATTTAAATTATACTTGAATCCTTTGAAATGTGTGCCGGTTATTCGATTTAAAATTTTTGGAACTCACAATAATTTTTCAAGTCGGCTCATATGCATAGCTCTCTATAACTTCAACTGGTAAACGGAACATCACCAAATTTTTTACGTATATGTGCAATTAAAAAAAATAGGGGAAAAAAAGGCTCTCATCACGCTAAAAAGAAATTTAGTACTAAAAACTTCCGCTTGGAGGAGCGGGGTGTGGAGGGAGGGGGGTTGGAAAGGGTGGCCAACTGAGGCGGCGCTGTAATCCCAGTAAAACTTCCACTAGGGGGGAATTGTGACCCGGTTCAATATATTGAAACATATGGAAAAACGCGTACACAAAGAATCAAATGTAACAGAAACCTAAACCTCCACAAGAAATTTATTTCCTAACTTCAAGCTTGTTCATTGTTTATTCACAACATCTGAAGATATCGATATGATTGCTGCTGTTCCGTGCCACGATTTGCATTCCATACACAGCATGATTAGTGTACATTCTAAATATATAATACAAATAGTCTGCATTCTATACACAGATTGTGAAATGCAACATTTCTGAAGAAATTTTCCCCGCTGTGTTGCCTTTTAATATAACCAGGTTAAGGACATTTCCTTGATTAAAAATGGCTTTGAGGTGGTTCCACAACCATAAATCACACAGCCCATGTCAGTTTTTTTCAACGAGCAAGAATAAAAATTGAAAATTACATTTTAGATTTGACAGTTATTTATTGATTGGTGCTTTTTCTATGCATTTCTAGCTGTACAGCGTCATATTTTCTCCTGCAGAAAAATACTGAAATTAAAATTATTTTTCTCATAATCGTCTTACTACGTTTTTAATAATATATATACAAGATTTGGTTTTCGTTTATTAGCTAAAGCTGTAGAGAGGTCTGAATAGGGTAATTCATTGAAGTCAATCAGTGCTCATCATGGCAGACAATGTGGTGATATTAGACGAAAAATTGTCGCAAAGAAGAGCGTGGTTTCTCGTTGTTTGACGAGGATCTCAGTGGGAAAAAGCAGTTGACCTGTTATCAAGGAGTTGTGTGGTCTGTACCTACCAGGCGATAACTGGTAACTGGTTTTTCGCGCGCGAAAAACCAGTTACGGCAAGAAGCCCTTCCCTAAACTACAATGGAACAACCCGTCTGCTAACGGGATCGGACGTCAACTCAGCGCGAATGAACTATACATGTGCGTGGCGAGATCTCCCGTTTTTTCTCAACTTTATTTTCAGCATACTCCACCGTAATCTTTATGGATACTGTCAAAATAAAATTATTTCATTAACAACACTTTAGTATATGTTTTTTCGTGGATTATATAATATTGAATATCAGTAGACAAGCGAGTTGTATTTAAAACTTCGAGTAATTATGTAAGAAACCAATCTTTCAATCTAGAAACGCGAAGGACAAAAATGCGGGTAAAAGAACCAAACCCACAGGACTAAGAAATAGTTGATATAACAAAATAAAATGCATCAAGTCAAACAAAATATTTATTGTACGTTACAAATTTTACTTCGTATATGACTTTAACAAATAAAAATGGGAAACAAGATTTAACGCGTTAATATTTTTTGGCCATTAGCGAAGCAAAATTTATGCGTTAAAAGTAATTACTTCAATGATTCAATCGATATTGAGAAAGTAAAAATACAGTGGAACCTCGATTTTCCGTCACCCGATTTACCGTCTTTCTCGCTTAACCATCGGCGTTAAGTTCAAGTTAGCGCCTCTCCGATAACATCGACAATGAGACAATTTTACCCAGTTGTGAAGCTCTACCCGCAGGAGAAAACAATGAAATTAACGATGTTGTTGAATGGATAAATGTTGACAAACTTGAAATAGGTTTTGAGTTGCTAAGTGACGATGAACTCATTCAGCAAGTGTTGAACCCCAGTGATCCGAAAGAAAACAATGAGAGTGCACAGGAGGCTGGAGAACCTACAAAGACCATCACCCGAGCTGAAGCAGAATGTGTGCTTCCAAATGCATCGACTGGTTTGAACAGCAGACTGAAACAGATGCTACTCAGCTATTACCGCTTCGAAGAGTACGGGACATGGCAGCCAAAAATAACTGAGTTTTTCAACTAACAACAATAATTTTACACGTATAGTCCGTTCGCAGAAGATTGGCAACCAATTTTCCGCGTATGGACTATAGGTATGTTAAAGGCGTAGCTTCGGGGAGGTTTTGTGGGGTTGTAACCTCCGATCGCAATGAATTTTTGTATATTTAACACAGGAATATATGAGTTGTAACTCTGTAGCCCCCCATTAGCCTATAACCCTCGCCTTATCAACTTTCTGCCTACGCCACTGAGGCATGTAATGCTCGTTTCATTAAATTTGTTTCATTAAATGCAAGTTCTCGATTCAAATAAACTTGTTTGTGGCTTCAGCAAGTTTCATCATATAACATTTTTGAATGTATAATTTTAATAAAAATATACTATATTGTACTATAAATTTCTCCTTTCTCGCTCAACCGTCTTTTCAATTATCCGTCAAGGCTTTGGTCCTGTGTCTGACGGATAATCGAAACAGATTAATTTTACTGTACACCATTTTGCTGAGGCATGAAAGGCTTGGTTAAAATCCTATATTTGTCCCAAAGTTTCAGGCCTAGAACGTCAAAAATATGTGAACAAGCTAATCGATCAAAATTTAAAGAAAACAAAGACAAAAACGCAAATTTTTTTGACAATCGGCGATATATTTTCTGCAGCTTTGGAAATTGAAAATCAAAATTTGAGAAATTCAGTGTCTCAGCAATCGAATTTTTAGCGATCTACTCAAAAAACAAAAATGTTTAGCTTCTATATTCACAGTAAACTCTTAAAACCCATCTACACTACTATACCACTCAGCAATAAATGTGAGACAGGTCTGAGCACGTTTTATTATCTTCGCCGATGCCTTTCTTATGTATCCTTACATGTGAGGGATTTTCGATAAAGCCGGCCCCTTTACTTGACGTCATTTTTCTGTAAAATTTTGCGAGTTTAAACCAATAGCAACAGTTGGGGAATATTCAGATTCTACACAAAAATTGCCTTTTAAACTCGTCCAAATTCGATTTTTGTGAAACGCCAGTGTTCCATGATCTGAACTCCCTCTGTTACACACAAAGTACTGATTATTTCTTCAAATTTGGAAAAGGAATAAAAGTGTCCAGAGCAGTTGTCCATTTTTGAACTACTACACCATTCTTGATACCACCAAAATTGCAATAATCTTCGTTCAAATACAAAACTGTTTACAACCTTTCAAAGGCACGCTATTTACTTATTCATAAATTTACATTAAACTATGTAGAAATTTAACATTGACATAACTATGATCAGCTGGGGAAGGTTTATCCCCCCTCTCTCTCCCTAGAAAAAAAATTAGCCCCTCCAAAAAATGAAAATTACAAAGAAATACTATGTGTGGAGCATTGGGGGACTATACCCCCCCCCCCAAGATCTCATGGCTAGTTACGCCAGTGAAATTTGCCACAAAATATTAATTAAGTAAAATGGAGAAAGGGGTGGGGATTATTCAAAACAAAGTTGGTCTAACATTCGTGTATATATGGGGTGCAGTACCGATCCTCGTAGTTGGGGATACGATGACGATTTTCTCATTTCAAATCCATTGTTACTGCGTGCGCTGTTAAGTTTTGGCTGTTCTAAATAAAAATTTGAAGTTGTCGCATTCCCAAGGTCGGACGACGGTAGTGGTTTCTGATTGCGAAAATCCGGTGCAGAAATTTTCCTCAGAGGACTCGAAATTGTCATCTCGTTTTCATTCCGGAACTCTGATTTCCATGCCGGAAGCGGAAATAGCAAAGCCGGCTTTCTTGAACGTTTGTAAGGATCTGCCAAAGAAGTCCGAAATTAAAATCTCATTTATAAAAATATATTCTATATTAGGCAATAATTCGCAAATTTATATAATCACTTAATCATATATAATATTCTCTCAATATGTGATGCATTTTACTTTGTATATAAAGATTCAGTTGGAATTACTAAGTTTCAGTTATACATACATATATATATATATATATATATATATATATATATATATATATATATATATATATATATATGGCTTGCAAAAGGGTTGCTGGTATCTAACTGGAAGGAGACCCACACGCTGAACGTATGTGTGGAACCGGCCGGGCCAGTGACCTAGTGTCCTACCCCGCCTTCAAGTGGTGCAGGCTGGGCTTTCTATCCAAGAGGCAAATTAATATTTGCTGCACGGATAGAAAGGCGGAAGGGGAGGGCTAATTCACCAACCCGTCTAGCCAGCGTGGTGAAATTATGGCTAATTCCTCCATTATGTTGACACACCAGAAACCATGGCCCCTAGTCTCCAGGTGCTGGAGTGCTCCTGATCAAGGCAGCGGTCAGTGTGGCATGAAAGCAGGGGGTGCTAAGAATCACTGGAATGGCCCAGGCTGCCGTTTGTTATTGACCTTGGCTACGTTTAATGGACGATCCCTTGCTTCTGAAGCAAAACTTCAGGAATTGGAAGAGGAACTAGACAAGATCAAAT
>QLNU02004124.1:10195-45427 GCA_006491805.2 Dysdera silvatica | reverse complement strand
GGTCATGCAATGCCAGGGAGAATCGGGGGGGGGGGACATAATCCTCCCGAGGATGACAAAAATACGCATTTATCATTACTTATCCAAACTTGACGGAAAATTTCATGGAATAGATCTGAATTGGTTTTCAAGCGAATCCATTCAAGAACATTTTTGACAACTCAAAGAACTGCTTTTAGGTATGCATGCATCGCAATAGAAAAAAAAAAATGCATGGAAGTACAGTAAAACCTTCATAAAATGGACACTTTTAAAATACCCAGTCTCAATGCTCTCAAATAATGGACACCTCCGAATAGCATATGGATTCTGAAGTCCTGAGGTGTCGGCTACTCAAAGAATTTACTGTATGCAGGGTGTCTACATATAATATAAACCAAAATTCTGTTTCAAACTTCCCTGACTTTTCCAGGTTTCCAGACCAAATCTTAATCGATTTCCAGTCGCTAATTACAGTAAACAACACACAATGCATTAAAATTTGTGTAATCAGAACAAGTTTCAAGACCATAAAAATCCATTAATGCATTACCCAAAGCCATTTATAACTCAATTATAGTGAATTTACAAATATAAAAACTATATTAAAAATGAATTGTTTTACATTAAAAACTTGCATTAATTAAATATTTACAACACTTTCATCCAGCCCTTTTTGTATTCATTATAAAAGCATTTAACTATATAATCGCAAAGCTGATGCTTCATCTTCCATTCCATTTAAAGTGTGTATGACTATATATATAAGCCAAAGGAAACTGGTATGATCAAAATTCCTTACAGATTGGATAATTTAGCTAAAAACACTTTTTGTTTTTCAAGTTTTAGTTACATATTTGGCAAACATTTTCTCCTGAAAAATATATGGGCTTAATAATTTTATATAAATTATATTAGTTTTGGTGCAAAAGGGTAATTTTTGGAAGAGGTTTAGTCAAAAGTACAAGTTTTTCAAAATTTTCAGTATGCAATGTGGTATGAAAAGCACAGTTCAGGAAAATTATTTTAATAAGTTATTTATTATAACAATGACTTTCAAATTTCCCTGATTTTGGCCTTTGTATTTCAAATTTCCCTGACTTTTTCAGGTCCATAGACACCCTGAGTATATCATCAATATGATTTTTTTTTAATTTGCTTATGTTTTTACGATGCAAGGGTCATGCTACACCGAGACCGACAGTTTTCCGAGCAATTCAAACCTCTCAAATACTAGGGAAGCAACCCCCTGACATAGGCGTAGCCAGAGGGAGGTTTCAGGGTTGTAACTCTCCCCCCATTACAATAAAATTTTGTATATTTAACATAAGAACATGTGAGTTATAGTTCTGTAATCCCTCCCTTATGAACTCTCTGCCTACGCCACTGCCCCCAGACTACTGTGAACAGTTAGTTGCCAAGCATTCTTTTTTTGACGAAAATCAGGAGTCAAACTAAAAATATTTATATAAATCGAACACTACGCAGATTAAATTAAACAACAATATTAATCAACCTTTATTGGCGTAGTGATGCCAGCGCCGATGTTATGGCGTGATTAGATGGTGAAACGTTCGAAAGAAAAGAAACATTTCTGCCTTCTCGGTGGGACCTGAACCCACGACCTTCCACTTGCCGGGCGGAGGCTCTACCCACTGAGCTACGAAGGACAATATATAATCTCTTTACGAACGTATATAAAGACTATTTACTGTTGCCAGTTATTTCGCAGAATGGTGTAGTACATGGACTACTATTTAAACCAAATTGCAAAGAGACTGGTATTAAATTGATCGAAATGCACGTTGCAGCATATGTATTTATATAAATCGAACACTACGCAGATTAAATCAAACAACAATATTAATCAACGTTTATTGGCGTAGTGATACCGTGGTCCCGCAAATAGAAGGTTGTGGGTTCACGTCCCACTCAAAAATATTTCTTTTCTTTCAAAGGTTTCACCATCTAATCACCCCATAACATTGGCGGTTATCATTACGCCAATAACCGTTGATTAATATTGTTGTTTAAACTAAAAATAATCACATGCTTGGCGACCCCCCCGCAGGGCCTCAATACAAGGAAACACCTCATCCGACCCTACATTTGTCACATAAAACGCAGCCAGTTTAAGTGTTGCCATTTCTAGGAGTAAGAGTCACACTACACGGCTATAAAACAAGGCCTATAATTTGTTTAATGACCATACAGCAATACACAAGGTAGACTATACAACAAAATTTTATTCAAACAGTTACTAGATCATCCAGGCAATGCTCCCATTTTCTTTGCCGCTTCTATTGCATTCTCATTTGCGATCATTTGGAATTCCTGGAACCTCTGAGAAATTCGCTGGTTGACCTTTAAGTATTTTTCCAAGCAATTCAAAGCACACTTGTCCTAAAAATGGATAAAAATTAAATTTCACTCATAAAATCTATGTAGCTGTTTATTATGCATATTATACAGAGTTTGATGTAAAGCAGCTAGTTCTCAGACAATATATTCATAGGATGTTTGAATCTGTATAAGAACACAAAGGTTTGCAGAGGCCTAATAAAGTGTACCATTCACAGGAGTGATTGTAAGTCCAAACCAGATTCCCTGAACATATCAGAAAATTCCCTGAAAGGTTATGTAATAGTCTTCATAAAGACACTGATTTCCAAAGGAATATAAAAAATTGTAGGACACAAAACGACATTTTTGTAATTTTTTGAAAAGAAATCCCGGAAGAGGCAAGTTGAAATTCTGGGAATTTATGGAAATCCTGGAACAAAATCACACCTGCATTCATGAAATAATGACACTACTTAGGGCAAATGACGCATTCTGACCGAATATGCAATGATTGTAAACACTTGCAGCAGTGGTACAAGCATTAGCAAAACTGTTACGTTGCAGATTTGTTTTAGGATGACAGAGTTGTCAAAGCATATGTAGAATGAAGAATTAAAAATAAAAGTCTAGAAGAAAAGTCTGCGGTCGTAAATAACTACCGGATGCTCCAGCAGTATAGAAAGTGGGCAGATGTCTGACAAGTCACAGTTATTTAAATAGCACTGTAATCATGTCTACAGCGTGGTGTTGCTAGTTCATTCCAGCGATATGCATTTTGTGTGCTACTTCCAACAGGACAATACTCCATATCATATGGCTTATGGTATGCTAGTTCGCCCAAAGGATATGCATTTCAGTGCATACCTAACAGGACAATACTCCATATCATATGGCTTATGGTATTGTTCATTCCAAAGGATATGTATTTTAGTGTGCATACTTCCAACAGAGCAATACCCACATATCATATGGTTTATGAAACGTTCAGAAATCACAACAGAACCTCAATGCTGCTGCAGTGGCCTCTTCACTTCATTGAGTGAGTAAAGCGCGTGGTAGCATGGGTGCTGATATGGGGGCAGAGGGGCTTGAGCCCCCCAGCCGTTCAAAAATTTTATTTGCCTAATTCTGCTATGCATTTAGTTTCAAAGGTTTTACAAGTAGATTTTAAAATAAGGTACTTTTTAGCTCATTACTAATTGTCAAGCAGTATCAATTACTTTTGTAGCATTTTAGTATCTTGTACATTCACTAAAATGTTTGACAGCCTTAAGAAGGAGGTAATAAGTTTTCTCAACCCCCCTTGAAGTACTCATATGGACGTCTATGTGTGGTAGTGGGTCAAATAGACGAACATTTGGATGGATCCATTACCATTAAACCTTAACAAATTGGAAAAACATGGTTCGTTGAATTTGGCCTAATAACCCTTATGAAACATACTGGATGTTGGAATCCAAGCCAAGGATATGACACATATGGTGAACACATCGATACAAGGCCTAAATCCGAAAGTACAAAAACTCACGTTTCCTAAAAGTGATTGAATTGAATTACATTTTAACATTATATCAAGCAAAATTCATATTTTCTTCTGGCTAAATTCAGAAATTTGCTAAATGCAGGCTTGTTATAAGTGGATCCTATAGTATCTATCAAATGCTAGAAAGGTAAATGAATAAATGCAAAGAACAATGATAATTCAACACCCGCTCGTAAACGTCTTGTATTCCTTTCACAGTTTGATTTTGCGGTATTTTTCACAGTGCCGGGACAGCAAAGGTCATGCTGCACTGGAATTCACAGTTTTCCGAACCATGAGAACCAAACTCTGGACTATGGCAGGCAGAAAATGGCACACATTCTATGGTACCGTTGGGAGTTAAACCGGGGTTAACAGCATGACAGGAAAATGTGTGTTTACTATGGAATCCAGATGTATTCCTGACAGCCAAAATCCCGAAAGACGAAATCTCGACAAGCCAAAATCCCAACAAATCAATAATTCTGAATTATTCATTATTATTATATTAATTACATTATTATATATACACTAAGAAAGCATGTTAACGGGACTAGATTAACGATTAAGCAAAATAAACACATGCTTGGGACAATAAGAGAAGAAAGGTACCAAAGAAAAATTTTCCACAGACCACATGGTACAGCCCTGCAAACAGCACTGCACGCAAAAAGTGGAAAAAATGACAAGGCAGTTTGGATGTCTCATCTCTACTAACAAGGGAACCATCCCACATGAAAGTCAAACCCAGGGGAGGGACTGAGCGCGACAGACAGATCTGTTGATGCCTAACAAATATCGGTTGTTATTTTTGGATATTCAAAAAACGGAATTTTTTACAGCTGTTTGAAAATTTGTAAATTATGGAATTTTACTCCTGCATTGCAGCTTCCGTACATCAGGGAAATATCAAAAATAAAACTAGAAATATACGTGAACAAACTGACAGCGTACATGAAAAATTAATATTTATAAACAGTATCATGACAACTAGTGTAAAGAAATGCTCTATATATGTACAGTATGAATAATGTGAGTGTTACTGACATTAAAAGGAAATAGTAAATGCATTTATGAGGGTACGATATGATGCAAAAGTGATCAAAGAAATAGGTGAAATGCACAATTTTGCGGAAATCGTAATTTATGAAGTCAGTTTCGCGCAAACTGTGTTCAACTAATGTAAAGTATTAAAAAATAATGAAATGTATAATTAATGCAAAGTGAAAGTGCTTAATTAACAATTAATTATGAAAGTGACAATTGACATAAAAATGTGTAAAGCATAAAACTGCATCGAAGTGTGCATATTATAAATGCCATACTCTGACAGTCCGTAGCAGAAGATATATCCTGTATGAAAGTGAATGAAACTTTTGTAACATTTCCAAAAGTTAAGCTTTCGTGAGCATTAATGTAATTACATTTTATCCATGGATAGCGTAGTATTGGCTTATATTGTGGAGAGTTTGGTTGATTAAAAACTAAAGAGTGCAATTTTATTATTTCGTTTCTAGACGTTGTATTTACGTGTCGTTCGTCTGTAGAAATGAGTTTAAAATTTTTTTAATAAATAACTTATATTGGCAAAAAAAATAGACATCCAAAGGTTGAATCATAGCGGTTGTACCAGGAGGAATTTGCAGTCTGGTGCAATTATTTGGCATATTGTCATAGGTTTGTGGGTCCACTGCCCCTGTCCATGAATCTAGCATGACATAGGACGCAGGTTGTAATGTTGGATTTAGACATTTTGTCACCCATTCCTTCATCTCTATTTCACCATTTTTCCACTCTTGAAACCTGTGACGTGCACATCGGAAGTCTGAGACATGTTGTCTTTAACACTAGGTCCAAACTTCCCAGATCGTTTGCGTAAATATAAAAAACTTCCCTTTAATTTCCCCAGACATGGATAAAATCGGCATGATAGTATAGGAGTGCTTTAAGGTAAACTTTGATTCCACTAAAACTGCAATAACTTTTCCGACTTTGTGAGATAACGTCCTCTCGTTTGCAATGAAATAAGAAAAAGCTCTGTGATCGGAGTTTAAAATTTGAGTGGGATCACAATTTGAAAAAACGTCCCGTAGAACCGTTTCCCCTATTGAAAATAAATGCAACCACATTATTTTCAATATATTCTACATTATGTTCACGATACGTTGTAGTATATTGTGCAATTTTTCGTGAAACGATATTACTATAGTTTTTTAATCCCCTGACAAAATGGGCTGATAATTTTAATGACAACATACCTAATTATTTTGTTTTACTCTGCCTATAATTGAACATCAGTATGTAACAAAGAAAAACACACTAAGTGTTGCAGGCACACTAAGAAAATTATATAAAATGATTTCATAGGTTACTTACTACGCTTGAAAAATAAATTTAAGTAGCCATAGTTTTGAATAGTTAGGTGAACTGTGTGCACCCAAGTTAAAAATTTACGTGCACGGATAAAATTTCATGTGTACAATGCACACGTGAATTTCGAACCCTGAGCTACGGCCCAGACTCCAAGAAAAACATGATTTATTGTCTGAATACATCATAAGGGCTACATTTTTCAGGAGTCCATTCTATTCTTCCAGCCAAGGGTCCATAAAACACACCGGCACAGAATCCGACAATTTTGTCCCGTTCAGAAAAACAGTTCTTTCGTTACTTGTTAAAATTTTTTCAAACAGCTTAGCGTTTTTGTTCCCATCACTAATTGACTCATTATAAACACAAAGAAAAATGAGCACACTGTACTTATAAATTTCTGTTTCTCAGAACTTTGCAGTAAGTTCTGTTTCATTGAAAACCGGGGGTCTCAAGGCAATAGCTAGGGAGTGGCATGGAAGGCCAACATAAGGGGCTGAAAGCAAAGACAGGCGTAAAATCAAATGAAATAATTCACAATAGAAAATATGTCTGTGACTAGGAGTGCCATCTTGTTGGTTCTGCCAAGGTACACAGGATCATTTAGTTACGTTCCTGGTCTCAATAATATATATAATATAGCTACCATAATGAACGTCATAACATGCATAGTCTACTGACGCTAACACATTTGACCAATAACATGTGTATTTTATTTTGACCACCACCTATCAGCTTTATGAGCATTGTGGGAAGTATAAAGTCACACGTAAAAGGACAATTGAACAAATACTCTGTTGAAACTATATATGGGTCGTTTAAAACTGATTTCTTGGTGCTTGCACTATAAATGCGCTGCCCATCTCATCCCCCCCTAAGCACAGCCCTGCCTCATGTACATGAATAAGTAATTAAAGAAATAAAGGAAATAAATAAATTTCAAAATTAGACTGACTTTCCTTAACAGAAAGCCGACACAAGTAACTTTCAGTACCATTAAAATTAGACATTATGAGAAACAAATTGAACAAGGAAACATCACTTGTGTGGAATTCTCTGTAACATAACACCAAATAAGAAAGTTAAACCTGTATTTAATGAAGTCACAAGATCCCATCCAAAAACTGTTCGTTAAACAGAAAATACATCAAAATATGTAAGTAGTGAAAAAAAAAAAGGTTAAAAGATTTACTGATTACAATTTTATTGATTCAATGGTTGCAATTTTATTTCAGTACTATTAGAATTAGGAATTATAACAAACAAATTGAACAAGGGGACATCAATTGTGTGGAAGCCTTTGTAACAAAACACTAAATAAGGAAGTTGAACCTGTATTTATATATATATTTTGCACACATATACATATATATTTTACAGTACATATATATTTTGCAAAGTCACAAGATCCCATCCAAAAACACTTTGTTAAACAGAAAATATGTCAAAATACATACACAGTCCAGCATCCAACAACAAAAAAATCGTAAAATGGGTTTACAAGGTTTACTGATTTAATAACTCCAAATTATAAGATTTTACGGTATATTAAAACAGGAATAAAAATTATTACTTCCTTATCACGGACGTGCCTCACTGTAAAATCATGAACGCAATCGAGGAAACATCGCTGAGATACTTTGTTGTACGAGATGAGGAAATCTCTGAACTAGAAAAGAAAATTAAAGCAAATAGAAAACACAATTAGTTAATAATGTTAACATTTCATTTATATACATACAGTCAAACTTCCGTAAGTTAAACCTCCATGGGAGCGGGGCAAAACTTTAAGTAACAGAATAATTAATTTATTACTACACATGAATTCAATAATACATTTTGAAATCATACAAAACATGGTAATCGCTATAAAATGTGATTAAAAGGAAGTTTAACACGTACATATCTGTAAAAATGATATTTTATTAAAAAATCTGTCATTTTCCCTTGCCGTTTTGATGCAAAATTTTCAGGCATTGATTCGCAGGATTCGGCAAAGAATCTTAACATTTCAATTGAAGAAAAAGTGTCCTTAAAAGTAAGAACAGGACGTGAACTCTGTACCTCGTCATCATCAATAGGTGTCTCCTGAACTGAATAATATCGTAATCCATAGGGTGAGTTAAAATTGCCAAATTGGCATCGATATCAATGTAGCTTTCTAAGTTATTTCATCTGGCATTTTCAATTCAGATGCCAAAAAATCCCACTCATGTGGAGTTGAAATAGCACAATCAGTATTTGATGAAATTTTGCGCTCTTCGAAAATTTTTCCGTGGTTGAAACGAACTTTTCTGAGGTGATGCACAGTAGTTGATGGTTTTGCACTTTCCCATGCATACTGAATATTTAGCACACAGTCGAAAAGTATTACCTTAGGTTATTCCGTTCATTATCTAGAGAAGAGGTAAGTTTTAAAATAGTGTGTTTCCTGTAGAAGTGTTTCAATTTTTTTTGATAGCTCGATATTTGGGCTGAAGATTTAATGTTGCATTTGGAGGAAAAAATCACTTTAATTCTTTACTAAAATACTTTGGGCGTGCGGGACAAGCTTTCGTTTTGAATCCCAGTACAGTCAAACCTCGTTAATACAAATTACTTTTAACACAAACCGTTTCCTGGATTCCCCATCAAAACGAGTAACTTAGTAACGTGACCCCACCATTTCCAGATACGCGAATTACCTTTAACACAAATTTTTTACTCCTCTGAGTGTTTGCATTAACAAGGTTCGACTGTACATGAATGTTTGATTAGAACCACACAACGTTTCACCCTGTTAAGCTTTGAACCTGAAACAAATGCCTTGCTCAGCACAGTCCTGCTTCCACCCACTGCTGAAACTTGGCATAGGCTTATAGTCATTAACGAGACTGATAAGACTGTTTATAAATATAAAAAGCTTGTAAAAGTTATCTAGGTTGACAGATAATAGAAGGCTCCAAAAGCTTGAAATTATGATTCTTCTCTCAATAATGAGTTGCAATGGGAAAACTTTTGAAATTCAGTCTTTTCAACATGTTTTTTGTGCTTATTTACCCAAAACACTAGGGAATGCTTCATGTAGCACCCATACCTACAAGCTCGAGCTAAAGCTCTTTTTGGAAAGAAGAAAAAGAGACATCGTCCTAGTCTGGAGTCGAACTGGGAACCCTAAGTCTTTATAAGAGTACCATAACCATCTGGACTATCAAGACGTAAGTATGATGCTCCCTTTCTTCGCATTTAAAGTTTAAGATATAATTACCCTCTGCGGGGATAACACAATCACCAAATTTCACCAAATATTGGTCAACACCCAAAGCCATCGGGGTATGTTTTTCTTCACAGTAGATGCGAATTCATAAAAAACGGGATTACACGATAGCGGGATTGTAATTTGTGTAATGTAAGACTGTAGATCAAAATGTGAAAATGCATACACAAATTATTAAAAAAAATTGTACAATAATTTTACGTCCTTCAAATTCAAGGTTTTGAAATGGTACTGTGGACATCTGGCAAGACTGGATTCAATTTCGCTTATCATAGCTGCACTGACCTACGATGTCAATCTTCCTCCTTGGCATCTTTTTAAACTTTGCAGGTGATTAGTCACCAACCAAAGAACTCCAGCCATGTCTTTATTCTATAATACATTTTTCAAGCTTGTAAGTGCAAGGTGACACTTCAAAAAACAGATCCCCCGGTAAACTTTTAAATTTGTCCAACATACTCAGCGTCACACTTTTGCCTACGCAGACGAGACAGCTGCCTACGGTAGGGTGGGTAAAAAAAAAACAAAATTACTGTTATCGAAAACCCCTAGTGCGAAAAAGTTTTAAGTGACCACCACTGAGAATTGTGCGAAATAATTTTCGAATAGGTTAATATCTTTGGCTTTGACCAGAAGGTGAAAGTTTCGAAATTTCACTAAAAACACGAAATTTTCGAGTATTCGTAAAAAATATCCAAATTGCTTGGATTGAAAAGCCATAGTGCAGAAAAGAAATTAATAACCATGAACAACAATTGTATATAGTATAATTCCAATCTGTAAATTTATTCGGCTCTGACCAATAGCTCAAAATTTCAAAATCTTGCATATAAATGCTAAATTTATAATACTCACTTTTTTTATCATCACATGGCTAAAACATGGAATAATTCATGAATATTGGATTGATAGTGATAATACTAGATAATGGATTAATAATTAATAGTGGAATAACTCGATATAGTGTTATCATCATCTCATGATCATTTAGTGTTCACAGAGTCTCACAACGGGTTGAGGTCACTGTTGAATTTGGATTTTTGATCGAAGTATGACAATTTTCTGAAATATAGGGTTGATCAAATATAGCCATCCCTATTACCGTGCGAACCGATGCCTAAGTCACCAGTTTCACTGCCTGTATGTGTGTGTGGCAGGGAAATGGGAGAAATCCCAGGCATTGACTTCGACGAGACTCAGCAGTTCTTGTGAGCTCTGATGTGATTGCAACAGTTGCTCTACCAGACACACCATATCTCTGACTAGTAAGTACAGTTGTGTGAAGTGGTTGTTGCATTTGAGAAGAAAATGAAATTGACTTACTTGTACTTGGGCCATACACATAATATTTCTTTGTGAGCAACTACTTCGGTTCCGACTGGGTTATCATTGTCAGTCCCGCTAAAAAAGCAAGAACCCATCTCTTTTTCTGGAAAGAGCAGACCCTTACAATTTTTCTTTGATTCGTTTTTGGAGCTTATGTGTTTCGAAGATCAACGGAACCTATTTAGCATAGCCTAGTTGATCTCTGATCGACAAGGAATAGTCGATCTTTGACTGGGACTTTATTCCCCGAAGGGCAAGCACATTTATTGATATCTGAGCACTACTTGCAAGAAGCTATATCAAAAAGGGTTGTACTCGCTTCCTGCCATTAACTTTTCAACCCTGTCTTTCACCGTTTAACTTTTAGTGACCCATTCACTAGCATTTTTCATGTCAATATTCTTCTTGTGATATGAGAACAATATAGAACGTACTCGTTGTTGAGAAACTGTCGGAATAGATGCTTTTTGATAAAACTTTTCATTTTTCCCAGCCACAGCATCTGCAATACTTGAGAAACTAGGTTTTTGTTTGCTGTCAGTCTCCAAAATAATCTTACGTCTCTCGTTTAAACAACACTTATGCCTTCTTCATTAGTTGGAAGTTAACTTTCACACAGATTTTTCGGAGTGTTCAAAAATGGTATAAACAAAATTCTTTCACACAGACGGCTTTGAAGTTGAAGACTTTGGCTTTGTCATCATTTTTTGCTTTGTAACACTGTATCAGCTATTCACTGTAGTATCCAACTATTCAGTCCTGGAAACTAGCTACTACGCGATCGAATATGAATATATTAGCAAGGGAGAATTAGCATAAAAGTTTACACATACACATGGCTTACGGCAATAAAGGGGGAAAGGAAGTAGGAATAGCATTACTCTACAGACAGGCAAGTCAACTTGAGTTTGAAGAGTTTTTGGGATGCAAGTAGGGGTTGGGTAGTCGTAGCAAAGGCGGGTGAATTCGTTCTGATGATACTCAGCTGTCTCATAAAGATCGCACTGCTCACTGTAGTCCGGGGTTTGGTTTCCTAGGCCTTAAGAGGTTCGGATTCCTCTGAAAACAGTAGGTCCCGGCACAGCATGACCATTGTAGTCCTTGAACCGTAAAACCAAGAACAAACAATCGTTCTGAGGAGAGAGAGGACAAGGAAACGCATGGGTAGGCGGTAGGATGACCAGATTGCTTGGGAAAGCAAAGGGGTGGAGAAAAAGCACTAAAATTAATTAGTTAGTAATTAACTAGTAACTATTATAACAATAATATATTAAATAAATAATAATAAACGCAAAATGCAGTGCAATAATATGTTATATATTAAGTAATCATTGCACTGCATTTCACGTTTTTATGCAAAATTTTGAAACATTAAGGCTTTGGTCAAAGCCGAATAAATTTACAGATTGGATTTATACTACACACACTTGTTGTATACACTTGTTGTACATAGTTATTAATATCTTTTCCATATTAGGGCTTTTCGATCTAAACAATTCAGGTATTTTCTACGGATACTCGAAAATTTCATGTTTTTAACTGAAATTTCAAAATTTTGACCCTCTGGTCAGAGACGAATATATTAACCGACTCGAAAAATATTTCACACAATTCTTAGTGGTGGTCACTTACAACTTTTCCGCACTAGAGGTGTTCGATAACAGTAATTTCATTGTTTTTTTTCGACCCACCCTGGCCTACGGCCCCAGTCTCACAGGGAGCCCTGGCGCCAAAGTCTATCCTTTTTTTTATCAACCACCTTAACAAAAATTTATAATTCTTTCCCAATCATCTTAACAAAAATTTATAAATGACCTGTCCTCCCGACCCCTCACACTCAACAATTTTTGAAGTTTGTAGCAGATGATAAATTATGCAGTCTATAGACTACAGTAAGGTCATTTGTTCCTTTGCAGAGAAGAAAATTCTTCGTGTTGTAATGCAATTTGTAAAACTTGTAATTAAATGGCAATATGGTGTATATAGATCTTGAAGGTCAAATTACATTAAATAAACAAAGAATAAAAACTTTTTTTTACTTAATAGTTTTCGACACCCATGTAGAAATAAACTTAAACTAGAGCTGTTTTTTGTTTAGGAGAAAAAGAGACGCTTTCCCCATCCTGGATTCGAACCAGGGTCCTTCCGTTTAGAGCAGATTGTCTTGACCTACTAGAGTCCCACGAAATTACAAAAATTCACCCCGGTGGCTTTGTGTATTGACCATTATTTGGCAATTGTGTTATCCCTGTGAAGGGTAATAATATCTCGCAGTAAAAAACTTAACATTGCAAATAAAGTAAGGGGGGTTGACCTCAGCCTTAGTCTTGAAAAGCCTTAGGTCAATCGTTCTGACATAATTCAATTTACTGCAACAAACAAAACACAGTCTATAGAAATGCGAAGCAGGCCCAAATGGCATTACAAGTATAGAAGAAATGCTTATGACGTCACAAGCCGAACTACTGCAATTTCGACCAGTTTAATGAGGCGAGAGAACGTGGTGACAGACTGTGCAGTTTCGCCGCCTATCTGTATATAATGTAATATTCGTGCAGCAACAGCACATACTTGTACTGATATCACCATATGAATACAAAATCCCTTCAATTGTACAAAATGGACAGTTTAAAAATAATCACTTCAATATTTACACCAAATTCTTGACACACAAAAATGAGTAAAAAATATGATTATGTTTTTGATTGAAAATCAAAGCAAGGCTACTTGAGAATTTAAATTTGTCTCATCCTCTAATATTTTGGCCACAAAAGAAATCGATTAGTTTTCTTTAAACAACACTAAATGATGATAGCTACTTCTAATTTCAAATCTGTGATAAATGAGATTTCTTACTTGTTGAACTTGTTCCGCCTCAACTCCTGCAACTTCTGGTGTACTTGCCATTGATATAAAGGTTCTGAGATACAAAATAAAATAATGTCAATGTGATGTCATGTTATCAGGTATACACGTTTTCTTATACAACCACATACATTAAAACTTTTGTCGGGACTTGTATGCATGAGCATCTGTCTGCTATTCGGAAAGTTTAGAAGATAACGGGACTTATATGCATGAGCATCTGTCTGCTATTCGGAAAGTTTAGAAGATAACAAAGACTAGTGCCAGGAATTGGAAAAGCATGTATTAAATAAAAGTGTCCATGGAGATGGTTGAACCAAGTGCGGACACAGGAGTCATGACCAGTAGCAAATTCTATCCTTGCGCCCCACACCCCAATGAAAATCTATGTCCGCCTCTGGATTGAACTATAAATAACAAAATATATATAGGAGAAGAGAGTCCTTCGATTGCATAAATAACAGAAGAATACAGTAAAACCTTTATAACTGACACTCCATTGGATACTTGTATTTGATGGACATTTTTCCAATTGGCAATGCTTGTTCTCTCTAACGCTCCTGCATAGTGGACAGATACCCAAATCCCAAAGTGTCCGCTATTCAGAGGTTACCTGCAGACGATTTACTATAATTAAAAAATATTTATTCTCAAAAAGTAACCCGCTTCTTTACTCCAATCTTCGAACAATATTAGCGATGGTTCAGATTTTTGTTTTGGTTAAGCTGCAAACAAGCTAGTTCTATTTTCGAACTTCCCACTCTGGAACTTCTCGAGGATGGGGACCTACACATTTAAGAGAAATCAGAATTTTGACCCGAGATTCGGATACACAGGAAAAGGCAACAGGCTGTTGTCGTCCCCTGAAGATAATAAATGTGCAATTATAACTACTTATCTAAACTAGGCAACAAGTTTGACCGAATATGTTTAAATTAGTTTTCAAGCTGAACGCCCATCTGTCTCCCCTACCCCGAAAAATGTTTCTGGATACCCATCTGACATTTAACTGCGGCATTTCAACTCAGAACATTATATCTTTGTTATTAGCGGCGTAGTTCTTGCTTATCGTAAACTTTTTTTTTACATCAGAATTCGGACATGGTATTAAACTAATAGACGTATAACATTTAAACTGAAAGCGAGATAGCCCCAAAATGCCAACGATTGCCTATTGGTGTAACCAGGAGGGGACTAGCACAGGCAGGGCCGTGCTTACAGTATTTGTGGCCCTGGGCAAAGCAGGTTTTAGCGGTCCCTAAAAATATTTAGCATAACACAACGATAAAAAGATTTACCAGGGTTTAGCATTACAAAATAAAGTTCTTCACTGGTCTAAACGCTGTAGATAAAAATAAAAAGAAGATAATGAAGTTAAATTGAAAATAGGGGATAAAAATTAATTAATTGAAATACGAATCATTGTAATTTATTATTACTCCAATTATTATAATTATAACGAATTAATGAAGGGCTAATTTAGTAAACAATACTATCATGCTATTAGAACTTACAAAGTAATTTTTCTAGCCTTTTGTGCAGCCAAGTGTCAGAAACCAGGGGTCTCTGCAGTGGTCATATGGCCACCACAATAAATACGATAACCTACGTAATCTACTGATGATAACGCATTTGACTAATAATACATGTATTTATTCTGACCACCATTTAGAGGTTGCATTATGGGAAGTATGATGACACATGCAAAATGTCAATTGACCAAACACTCTGTCGAAAGTATATGGGGCTGCTAAAAACTGATTTCTTGGTACTTACACTACACTTTTTCGGCAGCCCTAAATTTTAGAAACCCTGGGCGGGTTCCCAACTCGCACCCACTGAACACAGCCCTGAACATAGAGGTAATCAGGCGGGGACAAGGGGGCAAAGTGCCCCTTTTTTTTTTTTAGAAAAGATGCAAAATCATACTTTTCCCATAAAATTTTTATTTTTTTGCACCCCAAACTCCCCACTCCCCGGTTTACTCTATATTTAACACCCAAGTTACGCCTCTGGGGACTAGTCAATGCTCAGTTCGTCCCTGCGAACCTTCTTCAAAAACGTTTTCAATCGATGATGGTCATTGACTGATGCTAACATATTTCTTGCGATTACAATATTTTTTATAAATCAACAGAGGTACATGTTATACAGCTAGAGCCAAAACTAGTACAGAAGGCGTCGGGAGCATCGAAACCGGAAAATGTGAAATGAAACAAAAAAATAGAAAAAATATTGTCAGAGGTTACAATTTCTCTCAAATACGCGACCAGGCAGAAGGAATATTTCTCGTATTTTCCTATTAAAGCTTCATAAACAGCTGAACAATTTTAATAAAGACGATCATAAGCGGTGGCAGTCTCTCAGATTAGGCGGGGCACGGGGCCGAAATAATTTTGGCGCCCCTTGCTACCAAATATGAGTTTTATAATGTAACGAGTAAACCTTTTTTTTTATTTCATTTCATTTTTACAGATTTTTTTGCATATGTAAAAAAATTGCGAAGGCATGATTTCTGATGAGAGGACATCTTTGAGAAGAGCTGTCGGCGCCCTTCTATGATCATGATGATTAGGAAAGGACACGGCCATGCGCACCCGAGGGACGCAAGGGGTGAACTTGCACCCCTTGGCTTACTGAAAAGGGGAAAAAAGACTGAATCTGCAAGAAACGATAGTCCAGCAATATTATTCAATTAGAATTTTTCCTGGATGCACCGCCTTGCATATAGTTTTGAGGGGCCCATGGCCCCGCTCGTGCGACTGCCTATGCAGACGATACTAAAAATATTCCTTCTATTTAGTAACCTATTAAGACAGAGGTCCTCAATCTTTTTCAGTCCGAGGACCAATTTTGCTTATTCTTATTGGACCGCACTGATACACCAAAAATATTAAGACTAAACAAAGGCGAATCCAGAGGCACCACTGCACCCCCTATATCGACTTTTATTGCCGTTTTTTCTAAGGTTTTTGTATTGGTTTGGTGCGGCCACCTGAAAATATTTTCTGCATCCGCTTCTGGGACTGATTATATATATTACAATGTAAAATATGTATGGAAGCAAAATACATTTACAATACTTTTAGTTATGAATATGTAAAGCGAAATCAAACCTTTTAGTGAGATTTTTGTCACTGCTTATTTTTAACAGTCCAGTCAATATCAGGTCTCATTTTTGATGCAACCCCAAGTGTTTTCGAGGCGGACGTTAGTTATTTTGGTTCAACTTTTGGTTTTACCAATTCGTTGTTGAAGAAAATGGCTGTTCACAAAAGCATTAGCGTGCGGAAATGGGGGAGGATTGATGCGGTTGTTTTTGTGCTGGTGTTTCTGAATAACATGCTCCTTTGACGATTGTCAAAAATATTGTAACCGCAAGAAACACGTTGGCATCGGTTAACCACCAGTGTAGTCAGTGTGTCACTGGTGTAATAACCGGTTGTTCGGATATCCTTCAGGAAACCTTCTACGCGGTAATTGACAAACTCATTCATGAGGGTGAGATACCTGAATCAATGAAGAAAGGTGTTGTAACGCTAATTTGTAAAAAACCAGAAAACAGAGATAAGATCTCCAACTGGAGGCTATCACTTTACTTAATGAAGATTATAAAATCATTGCCAGACTCCAAAAGACAATAAAAGAACTAACGGGCGAATATCAGACCTGCGGAGCATCGGGAAGGAACCTTAAAATGAACTTAGTTTCCATCAGAAACATAATTCATTTTTTCCACGAGAGAGGAGAAACAACATGCCTTGTGAACTTGGACCAAGATAAGGCTTTTGATCGGATAGACCATAATTACCTTTTCGCTGTCTTGGAAGCAAACAACTTCCCACCGGCGATGACGAAGGTGCTTAGAGCCCTCTATACGAATATGGAAAGTAGAGTCTTGGTGAATAATCATCTTACTAATAGCTTCAAGGTCAAAAGAGGAGTCAGACAAGGATGCCCTCTGTCACCACTCCTCTACGTCTTAGTTTTTGAGACCTTTTTGAATACCCTGTCTAGAAGCGAAAGAGTGCCGAGACCTGCCTTTCATGTTTTGAGCTTACCCGGCACCAATTTGTTTGCTCATGCAGATGACTTGAGCATCCTCGTCTCTGACGAGGATTCTGTTAATGAAATTTTTCGTATGATGAATACATTTGGTAAAGCATCAGGAGCCGCCCTCAACAATATGAAGACACAGATTCTTCCCCTGCGGGATGGTTTTACTCTATCACCAAATATGGCCGCTTTTCGGGTAACATCAACGAAAATTGGAGGAGTCATTTTTGACGCAAAAGGCGTAAGCCCGAAGAATACTAAAAAAGTCTTGGAGAAAGTAAAAAGGAAAATTGAAAAAGTCAAATTACGGAATCTTGACCAGAGTGAAAAAATTAAGTTCATTTGGTCTGTTCTTGTACCAATAGCTACCTACGTTTTTTCCATCTCCGTTGTTACAAAACACTTCGTCAGATTATTTGCTAGGTCCATCTTTACGTACTGGTGGCAGAGCAAATCTGAAAGAATAGCGAGACAAACTCTTCATTTACCTTTAAAAGAAGGCGGAAGAGATATAGTTGATATTCACACTTGGTGCCTCGTTCAGCAGGCAAAAGATCTTGTTCTTTGGACAAGAGTGGGGCAAGAAGAGCGCATTCGAAAAAGCATGGAATTCTTCCTTGGGACACGTAGTAATGTGCTGGGAATTCCATTCGTCAATACCAGACCACATGCATCAGAAATTCCAGAAGAGATCCAGACCGTTCTTCGTTTCATTACAGAGAATAGGGACAAAGTTCATTTAAATCAATGGAAGTTGAAAAACAAAATGATTTATGATAAATTACTCCCTCGCTTCCCGATTCAGATTGAGCAAACTATCCTAATTTAGGGTGGAGTAGTATTTGGAAATCGCTAAATGAGATGAGGATAAGTGATAAGAAAAAAGACTTCCTCTTCTTCCAATACCATCATGTCTTGCCAACGAGAGAACGGCTATTTAAATTCGGAATAGCTAGAAATTTTGAATGTGCCAGTTGCGGGGAATATGAATCCCATAGCCATTTATTCGTTGATTGTACAATACCTAAAGAATGGTGGAGGAAGGTCAAAGAAATATATGGCATCAATAACCTAAGCTACCGTAATATCCTTTTCAATGATCCACGACCAATCAAGAGTAGCAAAGGAAAGGGTATGGAAATCTTAATAGCTGAATCTAAATACTTTCTATGGCTTATTCGAAATCAAACAGTTTTTGATCACAAGAATTGGACGTATCCGAATTTTAAAGAAGAAATGAAGCAGATCTTAAAATGTCGAATTGAGGCCGACATTTGTGCTCTTAGTATCCCGAAGGCTAGGCAGATTTGGCAACTTCGCTCTGGTGCCTTTGTGATTGCCGATGATGGGACAGCATTGGTAAATTTTTGACCTTTGCTTTCCCTCCTTCTGTTTTCTGCTTTCTGTTTCTCTCGTTGCTTCGGCTTCCTTCATTAAGTTTTTGCTCTGACTTTGGATAACGACAGTGACTTAGAAATTTATGTGCCTGACAACTTTTGCTGACTTTGATCTAGGTGTACAACGTCCAGAGGATTTTTATATGAACTGTGATATTTTTCCTTTATACAAGACTGTGATATTTTACGAAAAATCAAATAACTGAAACTCTAAAACTATTCCTCATCTTCGAACTTAACAAATGATCAAATTTAGTTCTGTCTAGAATATTGTGAAATTTATTTTAAAATGTGATAGTATTACATTAAGTTTTGTTTGGAATATTGTTGAATCTATTTTTACATCCGATATGATTATTTTAAGTTTGTCTAGAAAATTGTTCATTCCAATGCGATTTTGGTATGTTTGTTTGAAACTATTTGTTTGTATTAAGTTTTCAGTACTTTAATAAAAATAGGAATATTTATTTTCTTTCGAACGTTTCACCATCTAATCACGCCATACCATCGGCGTTGGTATCACTACGCCAATAAACGTTGATTGATTGACATTGTTGTTTGATTTAATCTGCGTAGTGTTCGATTTATATAAAATAAATTACAAAAACATCAACAGCGTTTAATGAAAATGCGTTTTACATTGATTTTCTTTCAGTGTTTTCCTCCAAAAGAATTATTTAATAAAACAACATTATATGTTTATGCATTTTAGCAATTACATAAAAAAAATTATAAGCTTAAAAAAATATTATAAGTATATAATAAAAAGAAATATACAATGAAATCAAGGCAGCATTTTTTTATAAAATTTTATTAAAATCGTGTAATAATTAAAATAAAATACAATGGCAATCATTTTTACAATAAGCACCACCTTTTCAATTTGCTAAATTAAAATTTTTCTGATTATGTACACAAAATTATTTATTCGAACACAATGTGGTTCACAAAAATTGCGCAATATAAAAAAAAAATTATTGAGAAATATAACCGAAATCAATTCAAATACGTTAACGACATATAGATGTTACTGGCATACAGAATACTTATGCAAATTACTGTCAAACAAAGACGAACTTAAGTTATATGGCGTCCGATGCGAGCTCAAAATTTGGTGTACTCCCCCCCATGCGTTCTTGTTTATTTATTTTTTTTCTTTAAAAATCTCCACAATAGGCTACTGAACAATAAAATTCAGTAGATCACAAAAACTACTGAACATTATTACGAGATGGAAAACCAGGAATCAAGGGCTCCCTAAAGTAGGTGCAAGGGTTGCACTTTCACCCCTTGGCTTTATGGAAAAATGGGAAAAAAGAACTGAATCCACAAGAAATTATTGTCCAACGATGTTATTCAATTGGAATTTTTCCTGGATGTAAAAATTTTCCCTGCACATAATTCTGGATGCGCCCAGACCAGGATCATAGGCGAAAGTTCATAAGGAAGGGATTGTAGACTCAATGAGGGAACATTACACATTACAGAGCTACAACTCACATATTCCTATGTTAAATATACAAAATTTCATTGCAATGGGCATCAACGTAGAGTTCTCAAAATTATGGGGGGGCACATTTTATATACATTAAAGTATACAGTGAAACCTGTCTAAGACGGAAACCCACTGGACTGGGAAAAAATTCCGTAGTATGCATGTTTCCGCCTTATGGAGGTTACATGCAAAATAAATACATAGTTAAATTCAGTGGTAAGAGATGATTGCATGTGCTATTTTTTTCTTTGTCTTATCTTGCGAACTTTAAGATTATATTTATTTTCCTTTTGATAAAAATATTTATTTTATCACTGCATTTTATTTTTATTAATTTTAATTTTTGCACTATTTTGTGGTTTTAGTAGTTACGATCAATATGGTGCAAAATTTCATGCTAACTATACATGCTTATACCATACAAAAAGGTTTTTTTTACGTAAGCTTAAATTGTAACGATAAATTACCTCCCTTGTAAAGATAATGATTCCCTTGTATAAAGATACTCTTCCTTGCGGTGGGTTTATCCATGAATTGATAAAGTCGATGTGAGTGACTTTTCGTTCTGGTTAATAATGAACGTTTTTATTTAAGAAGTGGGTGGCACTGTCATACGCAAGGGGGGGGTGGTCGCGATTATGGTTGTAACCCCCATTGCGATGAAATTGTGTATAGTATACATGTAAATACATTGGAGTTGTAGCCCTGTAACCCTTCTCTTATGAACTTGGGTATGCTTATAGTGAGTGGTATGGTGTGCAAAATGGTGGTTGGACAAGCATAAGCAGAAAGTTCATAAGGGGGTTATAGGCTTAATGGGAGGGGTTACAGAGCTACAACTCATATATTCCTATATTAAATATACAAAATTTCATTGAGATGGGGGGTTACAACCCCCAAAACCGCCCCGTGGCAACTCTTATGCGGACAAGGGCATTCTATATCTGTAAAATGTCTTTTGTTCGTTATCCCCCACTTTGCTATTTGCATTGTATTACAACCCTCTTTCCTTTTTCTGCTGAGAAAATTTTTTTCCTACTAACGATTTTCCGCTTTATGAAGGCTTTTCTCTTTGACGGGACTGAATAGTACTTTCCGATACCGCGTTAGACAGTTTCTGTGTTAGATAATGTTAACTACCATTGACTTCTGAAGGGACCGTAAAAAAATTCCGTGTTGAGCAAGTAAACACAATTGACAAATAGTTAACACTCACATCCACAGGGACAGGTTCTTTGCTATTTGTACAGCTTGAAACTACAACTTCCGAAATTTGGCAGAAAGTGAGAGAGAGAGATTAACTTAGGTTAACGGACACTAGAGGTGGTTTTAACGGACACGAGAAGCCCGTGTTTTACGGACTTCTCGTGTCCGTTAAGACAGGTTCTTTAGACTATTTTTTACAAGAGAATGATCCAGATAGTCTAAAAAACGCATCTGAATTAGTAATTCATGTAGAAGGTAAAATTGTAAAGATGTATAAAAAGCAAACCAAAATTTCAGACTTTTTTTCAAAATATATTTGTAATGCTGTACAATTAAATGAAATGGATAATTAAACAGAGAGATTGCTGTAAAAACAAACGTAATATGTACTGCTAGTATATATATTTACTATAATTAATTAAATCAAACTTCATAAATGTTACATTTCAACTAAAAATTTTTACGTATTTTTTTTCCCCAATAATGGACACTTCTTAAAAACGAACACTTTTCCGTTCCCCTCCAGTGTGCGCTATTAAGAAGTTTCACTATATATATATATGTTTTTTTTATAGTTATTTTATCGTTTTATTTAATAATTCACCTTATATAGAGAGTAGGATTCGTACGTAACGAAGAATTTGAGGCCAACGAAAATGCATGCTATATCGGTTTTCAGGTACGTGGCAGGGGGGGCAGTGGATTCCCCCTCCCCACACTATTGAGGAATACTATTAAAATTTTAACTTCAAAAATAACATTAAACATTGCCACTAATGTAGCAAAGCTGAAAGAAACTTAGATTCTAATTTCATTTCTTGTCAATAGATGTCAGCACCATATCGTCAATAATACTACTTTCGCAGTGTGTCTCTGGTCAGGGCCGCCGAGAGCGAGCCCGGGCTCCGGGACAGCAGTAATTCCAGGCCCCATGAAAAAACAAACAAACACGTACGTATCGATGGAAATAGTTTTTCACTTTTCCTGCAATATAATGAGAAAATTGAATTAGAACGATGCACTATTTGGTAAATAGAAAATAAGAGTTGTTTAACAAGAAAGGACGACAGCAGAATTTAAAGAGTCTCGGATTTAAGTTAATTCACTAAGGCGCTTTGCGAGCCTTACGATTTGCAAATGTATCTATTATTTGAGAAAAATCACAATATCTGGCTAGCTCAGCCTCAATTGATAATAAGCCTAACGTCGAAATTCGGCTTTGACCCATAGTTGACCGTACCTGCAACACACTCTTTATCCTTGATAGGCAACTAAAAGATCGTTTTGCTGCTACAGTCACGGGAATTGTACAAAATAACCTCAGAGCAATAATTATGTTGGGAAATAGTGGTTTAAGATCAGATGGTTTATTTTGTTGAGCAACTGTACAGGTAAAAGATTTCTTTCTTGTATGTTTGCATGATATGTTGATTTCAGATATATTAATTCTTCAGAGAGCTGCTCGCTGACATCATCTTTATATTTATTTTGTAGTTTTCCTGCATTTTCCCGAATTTGTACTTCATTTATGTCGTGGAATAACCACAGAACATTGAATAAAGTATTTAATTTTTTCGCTGCATCAAATCGAGTTGTAATGCCACCAATAACACTGTCTAAAAGAACATTAAGCCCATTAAACTTTAATAGTTCGGCTGTTATCATTGTCGATTCTTCAGCATTTCTTTTCCCCATTCTTTGTCGTCGATCTGAAAATTCAGCTTGCATATTTAAATTTACAGCTACAAGCTTACATTCGTTTAGGATTGCCTCCCAACTATTTCTAATCTTTTTCAAATCTATAAGGAGACTGGAAAAATTTGCTACTTCGTTATCGATGGTGGAATTTCGAGGTTGTAAGACTGCTTCGGTAGTTTATGGATGACAAAACTTTGAACCAAACACTGTTTTTGATATCACACACACATAAAGATTTTACCATGGGCGCCAATGGTATAAAAATATGGGGGTTGGGGGACAATATACCAGTATAAGGCATTTTGTTTGAAATTGGAGGGGGACATGGAACCCTAATACCAACATTGGAGAACAGGTCCCCCTCCGCGCTAACGGCGCACGTGGATTTTACCAAATAATTCCACCTGGCATTTACGGTTCGCTTATTTGTTATTCCTGCCACTAGGGGACGCACGTTCGCGACGAGTTGACCAAGCAAAGAGTAGACAATTCTGGCTACACTACGTGTAGCGCGTAACCAAATTTTAACGAACTGATAGAGATTTCCGTCACGTGTTAAGCTACCGTCTACGTGATTTCTGTGTTTCTCAGAATATTATATATTCTACAGTGGAGACGAAAAGAAACAAAAGTTCAGGAGATTCATCGTTGCCAGATCCCATGAGATAATTTACAAAACTTGTCGTCTGCTCACGTACTCACTTCTCGTTAGAACGTAATCATCGTCGACGAGTGATACGAATGAATAAGTATTACAGATAATTAATCCATCTCCGTAGTTGATAACGTCCACCCGAGAAGCATGAAGCCAAGCATTTAAATCGCGATACGATTATTTAAAAACAAGTGGCTTTAATCGGTTTTTTTTATCTTGCGCCAATAGCAACGAAGAAAAATATCCCCGTTTCCTTATCTTAGGGTAAAAGGGAATTACATCTAAACAAGTAAAGATGCTAACATTACTTTTCGCTACGGTGGAATGTAAGCAAAGTGTTTCCCGGGGCGGACACAGATTTTCATTTTGTGGGATACAAGGACAGAATTTGCCATTCTCTTAGAATAACATCCTTCATTTTTCATGAAAGTTGGAATTTTTTTACAATGAAAAATACATTTTTTGGGTGTGTTATGACCAGTGTGACCCCCCCCCCGTATCCGTGCTTGGCTGTTTCTCTCATGCTCAAATTCCGAGTTATATGCCCTAGGTCAGAGGTTTTCAAGCTGTTCATCCTGGCTTCTCGTGGCATCGCGGCTTTTTGGCCAAGAGAGCTTCGATGTTGATTAACATATAGTGCGTTCGCGCTCAGTTGTCGCCCGATACCGTTACCAGATGGGTTGTTCCATTGCAGTTTATGGAAGGGCGTCTTGCCATAAGTGGTTAAGTGGTTTTTCCCGCGTGAAAAAACAGTTTCGGCAAGATGCCCTCCCCTAAACTGCAAAGGAACAACCCCTGTACTAACGGTATCGGGCGTCAGATCTTCGCGAACGGACTGTATATTTATTTATATAAATCGAACACTATGCAGATTAAATCAAATAATAATATTAATCAACGTTTATTGGCGTAGTGATACCAGCGCCGATGTTATGGCGTGATTAGATGGTGAAACGTTCGAAAGAAAATAAATATTTCTGCGTTAGCACTTTTGTGAAGATTTTATAAATAGCAGGTAACAAGCTAATTGGTCGGTAATTTTTTAAATCCTCTTTATCACCTTTTTTATGCAAAAGAATTACTGTTGCAGAATCCCATTGGTTTGGTATGTTACCGCTGTTAAGACATTTGGTAAAGAATTTTGCAAGTATGTCTTCTACATATTCTCCAGCTTCTTTTAGGATATCTAATGTAATACCATCATCACCAGGGGCTCTTCCTTTCTTCATACTTTTTATTGCAAATGAAACTTCTTCTTTTAAGATTTTAGGAGCTGTTCCTTCGACTATCTCAGAGTCTTCGTTTAATCCACTGTTACTTTCGTATAGATTTTTGTAGAATTCTTCAACTCTTCTAAGTATTTCTTCCCTATTTCTTGTTACGGTGCCATCCTCTCCTTTTAATGCAATGATGTGTTTCTTCCCAACAGATAAACTTCCTTTAACAACCCTAAGGCTCTTGTTATTTTCAATGGCTTTCCTTACTAGCTCACAGTTGAATTTTCTTATGTCTTCTTTCATGCTTTTGCGCAGAGTTTTACAAAGTTCTATGTACTCAATCCTGGAACTGGTATTTCGATTGTCCACCTTCATATCTCTTCGCCTTTTCATGAGCTGTTTCGTCTTCTCAGATAATTTGCTATTGTGCTTTTTACAGGTTACACCACCAATTTCCCCAGCAGTTTCAACTATTGTCTTAACAATGTTTTCATTTGCTTCTGAGATGTCAACTTCTTCAATAAGTCCTTCCAGTGCAGAAAAGCGATTTTTTAATTCCAACTTGAATGCCTCGGTATTTTCTTTTAATTTCTTTAAATCCACCCTCTTACTTACTTGTTTCCTAATGAGCTTCTGTCGTTCTAATTTAGTATTTAAGTGCATTTTACATCTCACCATTCGATGATCACTTCCAGTATTAAATCTGTTCAGTACGCTGCAATCTTCAATAATTGATTTCTTGTTTGCCAGGATATAGTCAATTTCACTAGTTCCCCCATTTGGGTGTTTCCATGTCCATTTTCTTTGCGGTTTCTTCTTAAAAAATGAATTCATGATGCTAAGATTTTCAGCTTCTGCAAATTCGATGAGTTGATCGCCACGTTCATTCCTTTCCCCATATCCGTATTTACCAACCGATGTCTCTCCTTGTTCCTGTTGTCCAATTCTTGCATTGAAATCCCCCATGATGAGCTTGATATGTTGTTTCCCTTTGGTGTGTAACTCTTTGATTTCTTCATAAAATTCTTCAACCTCTTCGTCGGTATGGCTTGATGTTGGTGCATATACCTGTACTATTTGAAGTTGGTATCGCTGGGTTAGTTGAACAACGAGCCTCGCTGCTCGATCTGATGTACTTTCAACTTCCAGAAGACAGTCTTTAATTCTTTTGTTGATTAAGAAGCCAACACCACTTGTTCTTCCAGTTTCCGTTCCTCTATAATAAAACAAATGTCCACTTTTAAGTTCCACCAACTCTTCACCTTTTCTTCTAACTTCACTGAGTCCTACAATGTCCCATTTGATCTTGTCTAGTTCCTCTTCCAATTCCTGAAGTTTTGCTTCAGAAGCAAGGGATCGTCCATTAAACGTAGCCAAGGTCAATAACAAACGGCAGCCTGGGCCATTCCAGTGATTCTTAGCACCCCCTGCTTTCATGCCACACTGACCGCTGCCTTGATCAGGAGCACTCCAGCACCTGGAGACTAGGGGCCATGGTTTCTGGTGTGTCAACATAATGGAGGAATTAGCCATAATTTCACCACGCTGGCTAGACGGGTTGGTGAATTAGCCCTCCCCTTCCGCCTTTCTATCCGTGCAGCAAATATTAATTTGCCACATAAATAGAAAGCTCAGCCTGCACCACTTGAAGGCGGGGTAGGACACTAGGTTACTGGCCTGGCCGGTTCCACACATCGTCACATACGTTCAGCGTGTGGGTCTCCTTCCAGTTAGATACCAGCAACCCTTTTGCAGGCCATATATATATATAACTATGCTTCACTTTTGCTGAGTGCAGCAGAAACGAAAAACAATGCCACATCGCAATAAAATTCGTAAATCCGTGGCAACAAATAAAAGGATGACCTTATGTGTAAGTCAAAATAGATATATTTTATCAACTAATCGAGATGCAAATCTCTTAACTTTCAACAACTCCTGCAAACTTTGCACTTTTGTCCAAGGCCAAACAAACAAGCTGCCGGAAACGCAGATACGCGTCATTTTGGAACAGTTAAACTTCATTAAGGCTTGTGAAAGCGTCGTTTTAACCTGTGTTCACAATTCAGGAAGTTTCATTTTCTGTTTTAACGTTAAGACTACAGATGGGAAGAATGACTCTTTTGTATGAACGGACTCACTTACTCTGACTCAGTTTTGAGAGTTAGTTCTTTTGAGTAACTCGGTAATTCACTGACCCCCTTCAGTACAGGGGCGAACTTAGTCCTCTCAGAGGGCGCGCATCTTGGATTTTCGGAGGGTGCAAGCCCTATAGCCCATGAGGACGTACGTGGGAGGGTTGGCCAGCGGTCCAGTCCGCCCTGCAGAAAAGCATACATTTGAAGGAGCCTGAGGTGGACTGTGGAGCACATGGGCGGACACAAACTTTCATTTTGTGGGGTTGGGGCAAGGACAGAATTTGCCATGGTCTTGGAATAACACCCTTCATTTATCATGAAAGTTGGAATTTTTTACAGTGAAAAAATATATTTTGTGGGGGGTCATGTCCCATATGACCTTACCTCCTGTGTCCGTCCTCGCATTGAAGTTTGCATTATCTCTCCTTTATGAACGAAATCTTTTGAGTAATGCGCTTCACACTCTTCATTCGTAGTTTGTGTTAGTCATAATTCGAAAAAAATAGCAAAATCCATTTTCGACATACGGTTGATCACTGGTATACGCAGGGGCGTAAATTGGGGTTGTAAACCCCCCAATTACGAAGCAATTTTGTATATGCACATTCAGTGTATGAATATATGGAGTTGTAGCTCTGTAACGCCCCATTATAAGCCTGTAACCCCCTTATGAACTTTCTGCTTACGCCCAGGGCTTAATTTCCAACAAAAAAGTACAGGAGCCCTAGCATATTCGTATTTTGTACCCGCTTTTGGCGAAGCCACGCCCACTTCTGCTCTGACGTCTTGCGAGTTTAGTGGGCATACTCCAGGACGTCACGAAATTCCATGCACCCTCTTTGGGAGACTTTCAAGTATTACGTAAGCACCTTTGAGGGGAGGGGTTTGCTGTTGTGCTTATTTCCCTACGTTAGCCAATGTTATTTTTTGCTTACCGGGAGGAGAGTAAGTATAAAATGTATAAAAGATTGCTTACATAATACTTGAACTCTCCCTTTCCTGTGAATACTAACACTACCCCATGTGTTACAAATAATATTCAATCACGTCAGTCAAAACAAGTTAGAAACATCATCTAACTTCTTAAAACTTGGATCCTTAGTTTGTTTGTTTGTTTAGGTGTTTTATGGCGCAAGAGCATCTGGGCTATACTGCGCCAAGATCCTTAGTTAGAAAACGCGTTAGAAAACAAGTTAGAGTACCCAATATCTGTGAAAAATTTGAGCCCATTACCAACATTCTAGCAGCAAAATTTAAGTTAAAATTCTACGCGTAGTCTGTTGCCACGCAATATTCAATTCGTAAATCATATTCAATATTTTGTAAAATCAAAGAAAATATTTGACATTTAAAATTAGTTTTAGTAATATTATACATACATAGTAGATGGTTTGTTATCGTTGATCAAAAACGTTTTTAATTGGATTTATATTTGCTGAGAAAACTAAATCCAAAACCATTATGAATGTCATTATTTTTGGAACTTTAAAAGTCCTATGCCCCCATTCATTATTTTTTCAATATTTAATCATATTTTCCCAAATTCATTACTTTTTCATACATTCATGACCTTTGTGGCAATTCATGAATGTGTAGGCATCCTGAACTTGCCTACTTACATTAGTTAATGAAAAATATTCCATGGAATTAAAATGTCAAGATTTTCATCTCTTTCTTTTTTTAAATTTTTTTGATTGGTTGTCAATCGCACTGCGATGACCACTTGCTAGCGATGAATGAACATAATACTCTGGTCTAAATTCGTTAATAGACGGGCCACCCAGCTTAACAGACATTAAATTTGATAATGTCTGAATGTGGTGTACAAATCAAATTCATTGTTGAAAACCCTCTTTCAAATTTCGCGTTTGATATAGGGATGCAATTAACTGTTGAAATCAGTTTCTTCAGTTCATTCTTAATTTCCTTGAAAGAAGATTCCTTGAAAATTCTGAAGTCCCTTGCGGCTGCTCTTGTGCCGAAATGAACTCTTTTGCATAATGCATTCGCTGTATTGCTTCAATGGAAAAATTACGTTTTTTGAACACATGCGTTAAACGTCTATTTATGGGCTTTGGAGATTTCCGGAGCTCAACAACAGCGACTATTTAGGGGCTCCGGCTGATATTTAAATAATCATAAAAAATTTAGAAGTTCTGGAGCCAGACTCCGATGGGCTCCCGCTCAATTTAAGCCTTGCTTACGCCTATGCAGTTGTTCCTCCATATACTGATCTTTCACGAAAAGAAGTCCGATTGAACAGTTAGAAATAACGGGAGGTGACGTCACAAACGGGCTTTCATTACAGCAGAGGAGGACTCCTGTTTCAGAACTTGCCGCAAAAAGCCGCAAATCCTGTAATTTTCAACATGACAATCATGAACATTGAATATGTAATCCCCCCGTGATTTACAGTTAACTAACCCTCATCAATATCACACAGAAAACAGAAAAGTATTACAGACTTCTCTATACTGATTTATTGCTCATTATTATGTTTATGTCCAGGCAGCAATTAAAAACTCATGGGGGCTCAAGTAGTATGGGGAGGCTCAAGCGCCTTTAAAGAAGATTTTGTGATGCGAGCTATGAAAAAATAATGTGCTTTGGCATCCAGTGGGGGAGCTTGAGCCGCCCCCCTCTTCTACACCACTGCTAAGCAGTGATGGATCGTAGCCTTTTAGGTTTCCTTAAATATTTATGGAGAGGTTTCGTGGCCAGCGCCATGTGGTAAGAAAAAGTTCCCGCGCAATTACGGCTCTACCTGCAAGCAGGGGCGGACTTGGCCGCAGGTGCGCCCTCATGGGCGGCGATAGGATTTACGCCCTCATAGGCTATGGGACTCGCGTCCCCTGATAATCCAAGGTATGCGCCCTTCGAGAGGACCCAGTCTGCCCCTGCCTGCAAGCTGTTTGTTTGGATTTTTTATGGCGCAAGAGCATCTGGGCTATACTGCGCCAACCTGCAAGCTGATTACAATAATGTGCGGTGCATCCTCTATTTTTAAAACTGAATTAAATAACATGCGTTGCAAATAGCAGTGACCACTAACCGGTAAAGTCCATTTTAATAGAAGGGGTGAACTAATACTCTTTATGGTTATAATCTTAATTAATTATTCACGCTTACGGTAGTTTAATGTAGGAACGTTAAAAATATAGAAAAGTATTTATGAGTAAATTTATTAGAAAATTTATTTATGACCCCTCGTCTTTAAAAAAAAATTACTAGGCCCCCGCTTCATAAAAGTTGGGAAGCACTACTGTACAAAGTAAAATATTTAAGATAATTAAAAATTAAATTTCAAGATTAAATAAAAAAATAGAAGTCTTAAAGTGGTTTCTTATAACCGGATTGGTGAATGATCATTCGTATCGAAGTCAAAATACCATTTTAACAATGGACGTTTGGGGCGCAGTATAGCCCAGATGCTCTTGCGCCATAAAAAAGCCAAACAAACAAACAAACAAACAAACAATGGACGTTTGGAAAAGCTGAAAATCTCAAGTAACGGTGAGGCTTTTTTTTTAGCTTTTAGGCAAGAAACCATAATGAGTCCCCTGTTTTTATTGAAATAAGAAACCCAAAATAATTGGGGAGCCTAGACCATAGGCGTAACCAGGGGGGTTAGGTGTTGTAAACTCCCATTGCAATGAAATTTTTTAACATAGCAATAGCATAGGCAAACATTTGTATTAAATTTTAACGCTTTTTGTTGATGTCTATGATAAATTGTATGAATTTTAAGGATGTTTTAAAATCACTGTTTTTGGTGCTTTTCAATTTTTGTTGGCTGATATCTCAAAAACTAGACGTGATACGCAAAAAATAAGCACATATTCGGATTCAGGAAGCCAACTTTAGTCAGAAATGATGCATGGCATACCAGTAGCGAAATGGCTCTTGACCAGTGTAATCATATACATAGTCCGTTCGCGCAGATCTGACGCCTGATCCCGTTACCAGACGGGTTGTTCCATTGCAGTTTAGGGAAGGGCTTCTTGCCGTAACTGGTTTTTCGCGCTCCGATGAACTGAAATGGAACAACCCGTCTGATAACGGGATCGGACGTCATGTCCGCGCGAACGGACTATAGGTAATACTTAATAATTTGTCTAAGGTTTTTTTACGTATGTAAACATATCACTATTTTCTATTTAAAATGCGTCAATAGGTTGATTTTCTTGAAGAGACGGGTTACAGGTCGTTCGCCTAGGGCGCCAAGTTAGCTGGCGCCGCCCTGCGTAGCTCTATGGTGGGATATTGGTAACTAGTTCGTCTACTGCGCCGTTAACTCTGATGGTTAACGGCACCTGGTGTCATTACCTCTAATCGTAGCACGGCCTTTAGCAGCATTTGCGTCGTCAAAAACTCAAGTATTTTAAATAACAAATAGCAAAAATATTGTTAAGCGTAGTTGAAATTTTATTCAACAACACGTCCGTCTGGCAAAACGATCAACGCGTTTCGGACGGACTCCAGACGTCCCTCGTCAAGAATACACGTCCGTCTGGCATTGAAACGATCAACGAAGTATTCGTAGTCCGTCCGAAACGCATTCAAATTTGTCTAATAAAAGTTTAACTACGCTTAAAAATGTTGTTTATCCATTTGTTACTTAATCTGCGTAGTGCTACGTCATCGGAATGACTCAAATATTTTGTCTCCGATTTTTCTCGGTTATTCCCAGCATGCACCAAGAAGTAAAGCACAAGCAATCAGAAGCCTCACGACAATTTGAATTTTTCCCAGTGACGTCAAACCACTGTAGCCGACGTTTATCAAAACTCTTATCTTGTTGCCACTTCCTATGTTTCATATGTGCCTAAAATCTAATCACGTATTGCTCATTTTGCCTATGAACAGCTAAAATAGATCAATGAAATGCGTACTTTGACTCGTCCTATCTAATCTAAGCAGATAAAAAAAATAGCCTACTCTCAGTATTTAGCAACAACGTGACAATCGGATTAGGAAAGTAAGCGTCTGTTTGAAGTCTCTCCCTCAAGTAGCACTCGAACGGATTACATACGCATTCACGTGTGTGTCTGTGCCCGCCTGCCCGTACGTGTAGATGTGTATGTGTGCATATCTGCAAAATGTTTTTTTTTCTATTAAACAGTTTCCAAACGAAAAGTGCCTTGAACACAGGACCGAAGTTAGATTAGATGATTCGCCCCCTTCCATGAGCGCCCATATTAGTACATCTGGGAGGGGGGAGTCTGAGAAAAATGATTACTCCCTTCTCAAGGCTTTCGAACATTTTAGTGATTGTACAATGATGTACAAGATAGTGATAGTGATTGAACAAGATGCTAAAATGCTACAAAAAGAATTGATACTGCTTGATAATAGTAATGAACTAAAAAGTATACCTTATTTTAAAATGTGATTGAAAATTATTTTAAAATAAATGCATAGCAGAATTGGGGAAATCAAATTTTTGAACGGCTAGGGGGGATCGAGTCCCCCTGCCCACTTATATGGGCGCCCATGCGCCCCTGGTAGAACCGTCCATATTGCGTCTCTTAATCGCGGACATACTTTTCCCTGAAGGGCCCCCCCACGATAGAAATATTCACTTTGCAGGCTTTCTAACTGTTACCAAATGCGGAAAGTAAAATTATGTACATTTAGAAAACATAATGTAAAAAGAAACCATTTGGCATTTTGCCAATTTTAGGAATTAAACTTAAGTTTCCTTTCCTTGCATTTCTAAGTGGCAACAGTTAAGAAAGCCTGCGAAGTGAACATGGTGTTTCTATTGTGGTTACCCACAAGTTATTTCAGCCGATTTTACGTCACTTCTCGCCTACGCCTCTGGCGTGGGCCTTATTCGCCGCCCCTTAGCTACAGCCAGGGGCGCAGGAAGGTGCTCAAGCGCCCCTTGAGCGCCCTCCCACCCCATGAGTTTATAATTGCTACGCTAGTGACTACGCCCCTGCTTGAACAACTAGATTTATATATATAGAACAAAATTGATCGAATTGGGCGTATTCCTGATAAAACTGACCCCCTCCCTCCTTCTCTCTCTCTCCAAATTTTGGCACGAACTTCTGAACTCCCAACTTGCCCGACGGGGATTGGAACCAATATAGGCGTGTTTGAGAGGTCTCAAAAAGTTATTAGACCCCTGTCCAAGCTTTTTTCAGAACGGCCCTATATTTCGGAGATATGCCCCCCCCCCAAAGCCCGAAAACAACCCTATAACAGACAATGATATCTCATGATTCCGTGGATGGATTTTAATTACCTGCATCTTTTAAGACAGGTTATCGAAAATCACTTGATACGTGTTTCAGCAATTTTCCAGTAAAACACAAAATTTTGAAATATCAGCCTTCAAATCTTTCAGCAAAACTAAAAATAATAAACCCCTGTTTGGTGACTTTTCGTCAAAACCCCGTGTTTAAAATATTAAACTTTAATAGTTCGAAAATGGGATATTTTACTTATTATGTGCATTCGTTATTTATTATCTACCCATTATAACCCAGAGCTCGGGTATTCGAAACAATGCACGCCGCATGAAGGAGAGATTGGTTTTTGTGAGTCTTGTGAAGGTGGTTATTTTTTTTTTTTAATTCAGAGATACACTCGCCCATTGCGATCGATAATTGAAGCGAGTGTTCGTACTAAACATTATTCTGACTTGCAATCCAAGTCTTTGGTTTTCACTTACATTAATCACCGAACATGAAGTGGGGTCCTCAATACCACATTTGTTTGAACTATTTCCTCATCCTCAATAAAATTGAGAGAGGAAATTAAAATTTCAAGTTTTTTAAAAAGCGCGAAAGCTAAACATTTTTCTTCTGGAATAATTTCAATTGCATCATTTTCAAAAGTGTTCAAAATAGTGATGAACATTGAAGGGATTAATAGTGCTATTCTTAATTTCAAATTACTGAAAATAACAAAAATTTTAAATGCATGTCCTTTCAAAGCCCTATTAACTATCAAATAACAAACTCATCAAATCAATAAAAAATCATAATTGGTTTAAATTTAATTTTATTTTTAAGGTTGATGAACGTATGGTTTAATTCTTTCATATTTTAAAATCAATATTAATAATATTTAGGAAGGTGAACCCTTATAATACTCGCAATACGATTGACAGAACGAAATCAAACAAAATCATTTTTTTTCTGTACATAATATAATTATTGCTCAAATATGTCTCAACTCATTTTTCTATATTTTCGAACGATTTTTCTCTTTAAACTCGTTTTGACTTCATTTATCAAAGGTAGGGAGGGGAAATGACAATTATTATGCTCGCTTAAATGACCAGAAAAGCCTACGTGATTTGTTTTAAATGTATTAGTAAAAAATATTATAACATGCTTTATAACTATTTTAAACTTTTAAATTCATTTCTTATTTACAGGCAGCAAAACTGCTCTGTACGTTAATACATATCTAGCAAGCGAACCTATCTGGATTTCGAATTAACTGCGTTAAAGCTTATATTTTCAATGCGGGGTGTTGATGAAAACCCATCAAACAGGGGTTGATTATTTTTCATTTTGCCGAAAAAATTGAAAGTTAATAGTTTAAAATTTTAAGTTTTACTGGAAAATTGCTGAAACACCTATTAAGTGATTTTCGATAACCTGTCTTAAAAGAAGCAGAAAATTAAAATCCATCCACGGAATCGAGAGATATCAAGGTCTGTAAAAGGGCTATTTTCGGACTTGTCGGGG
>QLNU02004111.1:0-7500 GCA_006491805.2 Dysdera silvatica | reverse complement strand
CGGGAGGAAATGCGTCAGGTGAAGCGGAGACCGCACCGAAGGCGCGGCCCCGGAAAGGGTCCGATCAATTCGACCTCACGGCACCTCCGCCTCTCCTAACTGAATCCCCCCGCCAGAGGATTTCGAGGGCCCACCCGTTTGCCTCTGAGCAGTTTCACGTACTCTTGAACTCTCTCTTCAAAGTTCTTTGCAACTTTCCCTCACGGTACTTGTTTGCTATCGGTCTCACGGCCGTATTTAGTCTTAGGTGGAGTTTACCACCCAATTAGGGTTGCACTCCCAAGCAACCCGACTCCCAAGAGGTCGCATCCGAAGCGGACTCGGCAACTATGGGCCTCGCACCCGCTCTGGATAACAGCCCCGGTCAGGGGGACTTGCTGCAGAATCCGACTCCGGCACGCGACTTCCTAAACGCCACATTTTTCAAACGTCCGGAACGAACGTGAAATTCGGCGCTGGACTATTCCCTGTTCGCTCGCCGTTACTAAGGGAATCCCCGTTGGTTTCTTTTCCTCCGCTTATTTATATGCTTAAATTCAGCGGGTCGTCTCGTCTGATCTGAGGTCGACAAATGAACGATGAGAAGCTCCAATCACGGGCATCTCGAACGATGAGCCATGGTCGTAGAAAGAACGGTTCTTACTCGCCTTTCCCACGGCCACGTCGAGAACGACGCCGAAGGAGGTCTTCCCTGTCAACATCGAACCAAGACTCGAGCCGACGGAGTGTAACGTATTACCACCTCCGAAGCGGCCACGTGAGGTTTTCGATCCCAGTTCTACCTCTTCCGAAACTTGGATCGGAATTAAGGAAGGAACGAACGAACGAAGGAAAGTTCACCTCTCGGTATGTCGCATCCGACCCTCAGACAGGCGAGGCCCCGGGCGAGACCCGAGGCCGCAATGCGCGTTCGAAAAATCAGTGCTCAATGTGTCCTGCAATTCACACCAAGTCTCGCAGCTGGCTGCGTTCTTCATCGACCCGTGAGCCGAGTGATCCACTGCTCAGAGTTGTCAGTCATTTTTCTTTTTCAATTCGATTCGAAACGGCCCGTGCGCACGCGTAGGGCACTCAGTCAAGACAATGGCGAATTTCTCGGTGAGGAGAAAAAGGGGGCACGGAAAAAGGCTACAAATCGAGTTTTAGATCTCCGGACAGAGCCGGCCGCACCGTTCGACGGCGGTGACGGCCTGGAGCTCCGCGCTGCTCCTCGGAAACTCTGCCCGACGATCGATATGTATGCATGCATGGCGCACGTGGGGGAGGGCGGCGCACGTCTCGATCGGTTCGACGCGAACGCTCTTCGAACCTAGCGGCCGGCCGAAGCCAGCCAGCCACCTCCCCCGCCGCGTTTCGACGGGGGAAACAAAGGTACCCTCACGAGGCCTCCCACGGCAGCCCCGGCGGTCGGTCAGTCGAAGTAAAGTACGGTAATGATCCTTCCGAAGGTTCACCTACGGAAACCTTGTTACGACTTTTACTTCCTCTAAATGATCAAGTTTGGTCATCTTTCCGGCACGTCGGCGCGGCCAATGGTCGCTACGAGCGCCAGTCCGAAGACCTCACTAAATCATTCAATCGGTAGTAGCGACGGGCGGTGTGTACAAAGGGCAGGGACGTAATCAACACGAGCTTATGACTCGTGCTTACTGGGAATTCCTCGTTCAAGGGGAAGAATTACAAGCCCCTATCCCTATCACGAAGGAGGTTTAACGGGTTACCCAGTCCTACCAGACAGGGAAAGCACACGCTGATTCCTTCAGTGTAGCGCGCGTGCGGCCCCGGACATCTAAGGGCATCACAGACCTGTTATTGCTCTGTCTCGTGCGGCTAAAAGCCGCCTGTCCCTCTAAGAAGAACGTCCGACATAAAGGATCGGAACGCCTATTTAGTAGGCTAGAGTCTCGTTCGTTATCGGAATTAACCAGACAAATCGCTCCACCAACTAAGAATGGCCATGCACCACCACCCACTGAATCAAGAAAGAGCTCTTAATCTGTCAATCCTTCCAGTGTCCGGGCCGGGTAAGTTTTCCCGTGTTGAGTCAAATTAAGCCGCAGGCTCCACTCCTGGTGGTGCCCTTCCGTCAATTCCTTTAAGTTTCAGCTTTGCAACCATACTTCCCCCGGAACCCAAACACTTTGGTTTCCCGGAAGCTGCCTGCCGAGTCATTTGAGGAACTCAGGCGGATCGCTGGTTGGCATCGTTTATGGTTAGAACTAGGGCGGTATCTGATCGCCTTCGAACCTCTAACTTTCGTTCTTGATTAATGAAAACATTCTTGGCAAATGCTTTCGCAGTAGTTCGTCTTGCGGTGGTCCAAGAATTTCACCTCTAGCACCGCAATACGAATGCCCCCGTCTGTCCCTCTTAATCATTACCTCGTGTTCCGAAAACCAACAAAATAGAACCGAGGTCCTATTCCATTATTCCATGCACCATTATTCAGGCGTCACGCCTGCTTTGAGCACTCTAATTTTTTCAAAGTAAACGTGTCGGTCACCCAAGACAACCGATGAAGATGATCTAGGGAAACCGACTGGTTGTTCAGGCCAGGCAGTAACCACCGTTAGGCGGACCGCCCGTCTGGAACTGAGATCCGACTACGAGCTTTTTAACCGCAACAACTTTAATATACGCTATTGGAGCTGGAATTACCGCGGCTGCTGGCACCAGACTTGCCCTCCAATAGATCCTCGTTAAAGGATTTAGAGTGTACTCATTCCAATTACGGGGTCTCAAAAGAGTCCCGTATTGTTATTTTTCGTCACTACCTCCCCGTGCCGGGAGTGGGTAATTTGCGCGCCTGCTGCCTTCCTTGGATGTGGTAGCCGTTTCTCAGGCTCCCTCTCCGGAATCGAACCCTGATTCCCCGTTACCCGTTACGACCATGGTAGGCGCATAACCTACCATCGACAGTTGATAAGGCAGACACTTGAAAGATGCGTCGCCGGGACGAGCCCATGCGATCAGCCCAAAGTTATACAGAGTCGCCACAAAGAACGGACACGAGGTCCGATTGGTCTTGGTCTAATAAAAGCGCTCGTCCCCAGAGGGTCGGAGCTCCGCTGCATGTATTAGCTCTAGAATTACCACAGTTATCCAAGTAGTAAGGTACGATCTAAGGAACCATAACTGATTTAATGAGCCATTCGCGGTTTCGCCTTAGTGAGGCATGTACTTAGACATGCATGGCTTAATCTTTGAGACAAGCATATGACTACTGGCAGGATCAACCAGGTAGCTTTCTTTCTTTCTCTACCGAAAGCATTTCGCGTTCCACCCACCCCCCCACGGTGAGGGGGGTGGGGGAAACGCCAAGCAAGACGTCTACGGGAGTACCGCAATCGACGGCGGACTCCCTCGTAACGGCACTTGCATCGAACGAAATTTCGTCGGGAATCACGACGTACTGCGGTTGCGGTTCGACATCACGACTTCTTTCACGCCGCACGGACGGAAAGCGAGTACGGGACCGTCGAGTTCACAATCTCAGCGTCGAGTCCAAAAGCAGGAATCCCTCCACGAAACAAACGCGCCCGCAACGAGGACAACGGCGAAAAACCGAGCCCAACGCAGGCATGCCGAGAAGACATTTGAACTTGGCGAGAGGGAACGAACTGCCTACGAGCAGCCGGTCGCCGAACGCGCGAAAAACGCCCCGTACCTCAAGCCGGCGTCGCCAAACAGCGAACACCTTCGAGAAAGCACGCGCGCTTTTCACTCGACAACCCTCCCCCTACATATATAGTGACGACATTGCACCCGATGAAAAGGAGCCGTTTTTACGCCTTTCCGCTGACGCGCGCCAACCCGCCCTTGCGCGGAAGATCTCGGAGAAACTGGTTCCGATTCGTCCAGGGTTGCCTTAACAACGGGGCCAAAAACGGGAAGTGTGCGCGAAAATCGATGATGAGTGGTGGGAGGGGGTAACTCGTTCCTTTTTCAGAGTCCGGTTTATTCCCTCTCCGCGGTTTACGGGTTCGTTCGTTTCGATGACGCGGCACTTTCTCTTCCGCGACACGGCATGTTTGAAAAGGGACGCGTCAAGGACCAACTTTGCATTGGCGCGGTTTTCGCATACATGCGCCTTACAAATATCCGAGAAACTTTTACTACTGTCAAAACTGAATATTTACGATAACGAACCTCATAAAAAACAAACAAACCGTTATTTATTCATTGAATGTCACGAAGGTCATGTTCAAGGTCATAGCGAGCAGTGCGATCTTTTACGAGATCTCTGCGAGTAAGCGTTCATTGAATGTCACGAACGTCATGATCAAGGTTCCAAGGTCATGTTCAAGGTCATACAATGAGCATTTCGATCTATTACGAGATCTCTGCGGAGTAAGCGTTCATTGAATGTCACGAAGGTCATGATCAAGGCTCAAAGGTCATGTTCAAGGTCATACAGTGAGCAGTGCGCGATCTTTACGAGATCTCTGCTGAGTAAGCGTTCTTTATTGCACGGGGGAACCCGGATTAGCGGCGCACTTGGAGAAGGCGTTACCACACTGCGCCACCGCAGGGCAATTAATATTATTCAATACATATGTTTTCTGCATTCCATACTTCAGTGCTTTTTTCAATTTTTAAATGTAAAACATAAAAAGTACTACGTATTTACTTGCGGCTCACAAAAGGGTTGAATACAAACGAAAAATAAAGCCATTATAATAAATTATATTGTTCTTTAGTTTTAGAAATCAAAAAGTTTAATAACTCTTATTATCAATACCGCAGGCTACAAGGATTATGAAAATAAATCTTTTATAAGCACTATCTTTTATAAGGACCGACTATTCTCGGTCCCTTGAAGGTCTTTATGACCGATTTTCACTGTACGCGATTACGGCTGTACTATTTCACGAAAAGGAGTGTAACATGCAATTATATAGACATTTCCGAACCACCCACCGTCTTTTTTTCCCAACAACACGTGTAACTTTATAAATATACACTTTTCGCTTACTCCGTTCGACGTGCAGCAAAAAAAAAAAAAAAAAAAAAAGACCACCTTCCGAGTGACCCGTTCCCCAGGTCTTTTTAATATCCCCCCCCGTAAACATCATTCCATAACGCTATTAATAATAACCGAACTTAGTTGTGCTCAGGATATCTCCCATAATTCAGTGCTTTTTACAATTCAAAACATAAAAAGTACTACGTCTTTAATTGCGGCTCACAAAAGGTTTGAATACAAACGAAAAATAAAGCCATTATAATAAATTATATTGTTCTTTAGATTTTGAAACCAAAAACTTTAATAAATCTTATTATCAATACCGTAGGATAACGAACCTCAAAAAAAAAAACAAGCAAACAAATCGTTATTCATTCCTGGAATGTCACGAAGGTCATGATCAAGGTTCAAAGGTCAGGTTCAAGGTCATACAATGAGCAGTGCGATCTTTTACGAGATCTCTGCGGAGTAAGCGTTCATTGAATGTCAAGAAGGTCATGTTCAAGGTCATACAATGAGCAGTGCGATCTCTTACGAGATCTCTGCTGAGTAAGCGTCCTTTATTGCACGGCGAACCCGGATTATCGGCGCACTAGAAGAAGGCGTTACCACACTGCCCCACTGCAGGGCAATGAATATTATTCAAAACATACGTTTTCTGCATTACAAAATTTAGTGCTTTTTACAATTCAAAACTTAGAAAGTACTACGATATTACTTGCGGCTATAAAACTGATAACGAAACTCATTGTAATTAAAGAAATTTTCATTTAGACTTTGAAACCAAAATCTTTAATACATCTTATTATCAATACCGTAGGCTACAAGGATTTTAAAAATGAATCTTTTATAAGGACCGACTATTCTCGGTCCCTTGAAGGTCTTTATGACCGATTTTCACTGCACGCGGTTTCGGCTGTACTATTGTACGAAAACTGCTGTAATATGCAATAATACATCCCCTTTTTTAACCATCCCCCTTCTTTTTTCCCTAACAACACATGTAACTTCATAAATATACACTTCTCGCCAACTCCGTTCGACGTGCTGCAAAAAAGACCACCTTCCAAATGACCGGTTCACCCGCCCAGTCTTTTTCATAATTATTCCCCATCCCCCCAGTAAAACATCCTTTCATAACGCTATTTATAAAAAACGAACTCCGTCGTACTCAGGATACATCAACGTATCTATTAAAAAGCTTCTCAGCCACCTTCCACGAGATTTTTCGATTGAAAAAACAAACTTTGCTGCCTCGCCACTCCCAAGCAAGAACACGTATCTCCTTCAACATGGACAGATGACGTTTTCGTTTCTCGTTCTATCTATAAACGTTGTACGCAACCGATTCTTCCTTTTACACCCTTCTCCCTAATTTTCTACGCCTCATACAAAAACAGAACTTCATTTCCATCCACTCATCTCGCAAAAGTTAGACCGGTTTGGGCTTTCAAAATTCTCGCATATTTAATGAGAGCTGATTTAATACGCATATATCGCATTTCCGTTCCTCATTCCGTCCGAACACCTATACAGGATGCCATCTTTTTTATACGCTTCTTCCTACTTTTCTACGCCACGGACAAAGAACAGAATTCTATTTCATCCACTCAATCAAAAGTTAGGACCGTTTGGGTCTTTCTAATTTTTCGCATAATTAATTAGCTCGTCCGTGTCGTCGAAAGCTACAAAATCCAAATCCTCCTCATTTCACTCTTTTCCAGGCCGTTTTTGCATTCGCCTTTCCACATCCCCTCCCCAAAACGGTCGTCTTTCCACTCCAAATCCAGTTTTCACGCATTCTTTCTGTCCATAAAAACGTTTTGGGTCGCCAACAACGCCAGAAATCAAACTGCACGTGTTGCTTGCTCTCACTGGAACCGCGGATGTTTTTAAAATACTATAAATGAAAACGATCTAAGTAATATGCGGATTAAAGAGGTTGTGGGAGTACGAATAATTGAGAAGATCGTGTCCTCTGAAAATTTAGGATCCTAAAACAGCAATTCACGGGCCCAAAATACTTAACATAGAAAATTATTTGTCCGATTAATGTTCCGATTGTTTGAATATAAATCCTTCATCAGAAGAGGCTTGATCCGACGTCGCAGGCGAGTTCCTGACAGGATTTTAATTTTAACTGCATTTTCTGCTGTAATAACTGCGATTTGAAAATTATAATACTACAGGAGTTAATAACCTAGCAAGTGCCGGGTTTGCTTGCAATAATACATCACTCTTTATTATTCACACAGCCGTTGTGAATTTACCTATTAATAAAATAATTATTTCATCTCTGAACGGTCTTTGTAAAAGTATACACCACATAAAGAAAGACCAGAAGGGAATGTACATATAACAGGTCAACACTGGTAAAATAGCAATGAAAAAGATCACTCAAGCTTTCGGACGCATCAGCAGCAGTCCTTCATCAGGAGTAATGACGATGTTATGTTTCTGTCTCTTTTTATACTTGAAATTTCTGGAAAAAAACCGTCATCAGAGTAGTCCCGCAGAATGGAAAAACCCAATGA
>QLNU02004104.1:0-31217 GCA_006491805.2 Dysdera silvatica | reverse complement strand
TTTAAATGCAGTTGTTTTGCAATCCTCAGTGCCATTTATTTTTTATTATACTTTCATGGTTTCTACGATTTTTTTTATCATTTTTTATAAAGTTCATTAATATAAAAATATATATGAATGCAAAATTGCAATTATACCGCAACGTTTGTTGAAAGAAGTTTAAATGCTACTGCTTTTTCACTAGGTGGCGAAACATACGTTTATACTGACTTTCTAATTTCTGTATCTGTGCTTGAAATAATTTTGATCGTGAAAATTACAGTTAACATCGTAGAATACTAAATGTACCCTGGAAATTATCTTTATACACTAAAGACGCTGTGAATGTCAGAAGTTTGTAGAAAGAAGTTTGTCAGAAGTTTGAAGAAAGCTTATGGGATTATAAGTTTAGCAAAGCCAACAACAATGATAACCTTTTAAACCAATAGTTTTCAACGATTGCATAAGGCGGTGGGGGCGCCGGCTGGAGGATCATACGACATACCAAAAAACACACTCATGTACTTTTATTTTCTCCTCTAACTGAGAGTTTATTTGGTTCACGTTGGCAACGCTTCAGAGCAGTAGTGGCCCTAGAGTTTGCGAGGTCCTGGGGAGAGTCGAGCTTAGAGGGGTGCGAGCTGGGCAGCCGCTCAGCTAAAATTTAGGGCCTCCAAAAATGTATTGCAAGTACGAGGAAATCGGTTTTGTTTTGTCAAAGCGTTTTTCAGGGCCGCTAAAATCTGCGGAGGAAGGAAGCCCCCCCGAAAAAATTTAAAAATGAAATCTTTAAAACAACGTCTTTGATTGATTGATTGATTGATTGTTTGGCTTTTTTATGGCGCAAGAGCATCTGGGCTATACTGCGCCAACAACGTCTTTGAGCCAACCTGGAACTTAAATTTCGACGATGATGTTGCTGATTTATTTCAGGAACTTTTGATATTCTTTCCTGATAAATTATACTCGGATTAATTTTATAAATGCTAACGATCAAATTACGGTAAAATGGCGTCATTTCATAAAGCAATAAAATCTTTGAAAGTTTTTCTAATACGAAATTACAAAAACTCAACAGACATCGAAAGGTATTGACTAATCATTTTAAATTATATGCTAATAACAATTTAATTTTTCCTTTTTCCATTACTGTCGATATTTTTCACAGAAAACTAGACAAACATGGGAGGGACAAAAAAGAAAATGGTTTTATTATATACAAATTCAACTGCCACACGAAGCTTTGAGTAAAATTCCAATGCTGTAGCTAGGGAAAAAATTCTTCCTTCGGAAACTATAACGGAATCATCCTCAAGTATAGTGACTGATTCTTCTGCCGCTTCCAAAAACATTTCTGTTACTGCTGTTGCGAAGAAAATTTTTGAAATGCAGACATCGACTACTTGTAGCACTTGTCAAAAAAAATAATATTCAAATCATTCGTGCTTGCGGAGGCATATTCGAAAAGCGCATCTATCGGGAATTAAATGAACTCCTGCCTCCCAGAAAGGTGGGTAAAACGTATAATCTTACATGCGATAACTGTGTGTTCCACTTCAATAAATTCCGTTATTTACAGCACCATAACGAATTCAATTTCCACCCCTACAATTCTCGAAAATACATTCAATATCCACTATGTAACACTGAGAAAGTATATTTATATTTAAAGCTTCTTACATTAAAAATACATTTTTAGAAAGTTTGTTTTGCATAATATCGCAAGTTGTAAAACATTTGCAATAAAAATTTTTTTCAATAAATTCTGTACAATTTTTTTAATCAACATTATTGTAAAATATGAGTATTAGCCCACAATATGCAATAAAAGCAAAAGAGGGGAGCAAATTCAAACCCACAAGGAAATGAAAAATTATAGATTAAATTTAATATAAAAATGGTAAAACCGCTCTTAATGATCACCTTCCTTTAACGACCATCTTTTCTCTGGATACAGATTTCCTCCCTCTCCATAAACCCAATGCTAAATTTACTTCTGGAGGCGACTCCTTTTTCACGGAATCGAAGGTGGTCGCTTTAGAGAGGTTTTACTGTATATAACACGAAGTATAAAAAGAAAAATGTCCCTACAATTTACTTGGAAATAATATATCTTCGACAACGAAAAAAGTCCACTTCGTACAATAATAATACACTTTACGATATTACTCGGCTAGCTGACATGAGAGGGTCGTATCTGGAAGAGATTTCGGGCTGCACCTAAATCAGCAACTTTATTTCCTAACCTGCCTTTTCTCCAAACTGAATATAAAAAACCGTTGAAAATGAAGAAAAATGCACTGAATTGGCAATATTGTACTTACGCGAAAATTTATACAACTGAATATTAAAAAAAAAAAAAACGTTGAAAATGAAGAAAACCTCACTGAATTGGCAGTATAGTATCCAATAAGAAATTTAGTCCACACGCACGCGCCGAATAATGGTTCATCTAATAACGATGCTGTACCTAAAAGATCGCGTTCCCACATCAACTTTTTCATGGAACCACTCACTAGAGGGATGGTTCCACCGCACGAAAGTCCATTTTTTAAGTTTTGATGTATTGATGATCGTCCGGAAACAACAACGTTTAAAGGGCAGTTATTTTCAGCCATCGAGTGGCAGTTTATTTTATTATATTTTCATAACTTTTACAATTATTTTTTATTCCCTTTCTATAAAGTTTCTTAATAAGAGATTAGATATGAATGCAAAAATTACAATTATACTGAAATGGTTGTTGAAAGAAGTTTACATCATACTGCTTTCTAGCTAGGTGGCGACACATATGCTCATACGCAGTGCCTCCTAATTTGTGTACCTTTGCGCGAAATGATTTTCATCGTGAAAATGACAGTTACAGTGGTAGAATACTAAATGTACCGTGGAAATTACCTTTATGCACTAAAGGCACTGTGAATGTCAGAAGTTTCAAACCAGTGTTTATGGGGATTATAAGTCGATGTGCAGCTATTTATCTATAAGAAACCTGTGATCAACATTTAAACCAATAGTTTTCAGTGATTTCATAAGACAATGGCGCACAAACCGTGGTTTACGACTCCTCTGGGGTTCGCGAGAAAACTTTTGTGGGTCGCCAAATTCAAAGACATTTATTTGACAATAAAAAATATAAGGCTTTGCTTCAACAAGTATCAGATAGCAGTAACGTAGTGAAATGAGATACATGATACACAAAGGGACGGGCTGGGTTCTCGCAAATGGCGCATTTTTCGTTGTTTTGTGTTCACCAGGAAAGAAAAGGAAAAGAAGTCAAGTTTTGTTTATATTTTATATTTTAAGATAGAGAGTTGGGCTTTGAGTGTAGCAGAGAGGTTTTTGAAAGCCAAATAAAATTGAAATCATCCGTTCTGTAATTAAGTGTTGTTTACACTGGAGGCGTTGTCTTGTGATCGTAATCAAAGACGTTACAGTATTTTATTTATTTTATTTGCGATTTTATCTCGAATCTTTTTTTATTTTTTATTTATTTTTTTATTTTTTTGAGATTCTTCCCCTGCAAATGCAACAGATTGGAATTTCTTCTATTTTATTTAAATAGACGGGTTTCCATTTTATTTTCGAGAGATTAAATGTTTTGATGTTTTAAATATGTAGCTTATCACTGCATGTAACGAAATTTGTGCGTCATCGTAATTTTTTTTGTAATTCCTGTTATTATTTAGAAAAAAAAATTTTATGCGTCTTCACATTTTCGTGGGGATAATTTCTCAATATGTGCAATACTTTCAAAGATTGCTTGCTTGTTTGGATTTTTTATGGCGCAAGAGCATCTGGGCTATACTGCGCCAAATACTTTTCAAGTCAAGACCAAGTGTAATATTTTCCAGTGCAAGCCACGAACGCCGGCAGGTATAGAAAAGGGAGGGTCATTGCCCTCCCCCCCATTTCGATTTCCTTTGAAAATAATAAGTAAAACTAAAAAGGTATGGTAGAAAATTCCCATTTTTTTAAGGCCTTCGATCTCCCCCTAAATTACACCCTGCCGGCATCCTTGGGCCCCAAGCCAATGACTATGATGCCATATTTTCCGACTCCCAGCAGTGCAAAGAACGCTTACTCAGAGATCTCATAAAGATCGCACTGCTCACTGTAGTCCGGGGTTTGGTTCCCTAGGCCTTAAGAGGTTCGGATTCCTCGGAAAACAGTAGGTCCCGGCGCAGCATGACCACTGTAGTCTTTGAGCCGTAAAACCACAAACAAACCAACCAACCATTTACATTTTAATAATATATGTAATAGTTTTATAATAATAAACAGAGCCCGGATTTCTATGCTCTTGCGTGTTTTTGCATATTTCGCTTTTTTGCTCATATTTTTCATATTTTGGCATATTTCTGCAACATTTTCAAAAGTGTGTATTTCTTTTAATCCTATTATGTTATATATATAGTTATTATTATACACATAATTTATTTTATTTTTATTTGTAAATAATATTATCACTATGGAGTAAATTAGTTGGGTCTATGGGGGAAGGAAATTCTTTTCCAGAAAAGATTATTGTTATGGGAGTTGGTCGTTGAATAGAGGTGGTCGTTAAGGGAGGTTTTACTGTGTAGTGAATTCACATTATTTTCAACAAAAGCATTTTATCAAATCCACCTCTTTTATTACACACTATTTGCTTATAACGTAAGAAATATTAATAATAAAATGTAACAAAGAACTTTGACAACAAAATATGTTATTATTATCACTTATATTTTAATAATATATTTAGTAGTTTTATAACAATAAATAGAGCCTGGATTTCTATGCTCTTGCATGTTTTTCACATTTCGCTTCTTTGCGCATATTTTTCTTAATTTTGGCTATTTTTTCATATTCTGGCATTTTTCTGCAAAATTTTCGAAAGTGTGTATTTCTTTAATCAGTTTGTAATTCAATCAATTAGATTACTTCGACGTTCCTTTTCTCTTTTTTTTAGAAGTCTCACTTTAAAAAAATAAAAAATAAAATGATTTTTTTTTAAAAACGAAAAAAAAATTGCTGCCGAATATGTTTCTATTTTAAACAATATAATTAGATAACATTAAAGTTAGAAAAAAAAAATAATTTTATGCGTCTTCACATTTTTGTGGGGATAATTTCTCAATATGCCAATACTTTCCAAGTTTGCTTGTTTGTTTGGATTTTTTATGGCGCAAGAGCATCTGGGCTATACTGCGCCAAATACTTTTCCAAGTCAAGACCAAGTGTAATATTTTCCAGTGCAAGCCACGAACGCCGACAGGTATAGAACAGGGAGGGCCATTGCCCCCCCCCCCATTTCGATTTTCTTTGAAAATAATAAGTAAAACTAAAAAGGTATGGTAGAAAATTTTCATTTTTTAAGGCCTTCGATTTCCCTCTAAATTACACCCTGCCGGTATCCTTGGGCCCCAAGCCAATGCCTATGATGCCATATTTTCCGACTCCCAACAGTGCAAAGAACGCTTACTCAGAGATCTCATAAAGATCGCACTGCTCACTGTAGTCCGGGGTTTGGTTCCCTAGGCCTTAAGAGGTTCGGATTCCTCGGAAAACAGTAGGTCCCGGCGCAGCATGACCATCGTAGTCTTTGAGCCGTAAAACCACAAAGAAACCAACCAACCAACCATTTATATTTTAATAATATATGTAATAGTTTTATAATAATAAACAGAGCCCGGATTTCTATGCTCTTGCGTGTTTTTGCATATTTCGCTTTTTTGCTCATATTTTTCATATTTTGGCATTTTTCTGCAAAATTTTCAAAAGTGTGTATTTCTTTAATCCGCTTGTAATTCAATCAATTAGCACAATACTTTCGAAGTTTGTTTGGATGTTTTATGGCGCAAGAGCACATGGGCTATACTGCGCCAAATACTTTCCAAGTCAAGACCAAGTGTAATATTTTCCACCCCAAGCCATGGGCGCCGGCAGGTATAGGAAAGGGAGAAGGGCCATTGCTCTCCCCCCCATATTTTGATTTTCTTTGAAAACAACAAGTAAAACTAAAAAGGTATGGTAGAAAATTTCCACTTTTTTTAAGGTCTTCGATCTCTCCCTAAACTTCACCCTGCCGGCGTCCTTGGGCCCAATCCAATGCCTATGATGCCATATTTTCAAATATATCTCCGTACGTATTTTATAAATTTTTGTTTGTATTTTTATTAATTTTTTACATAATTATATTTAATGACATAACAAAATGATATTTTTTATGCAATAATTTCAAGAACATTTGCACTGTTTCAATAAATTGTCATTTTATACATTTCGAAACATCGCTTATGAATAGGGTCCAGATTTCTATGCACTTGCATATTTTTGCACATCTTGTAATAATTTGGAGAATATTTGCGTATTATTTGGGCTAAATTTTAGGCATGATAATCTGGGCCTTAATAATAAATTAAGCAACGAAGTTATAATCTTGATTTTCTGCAACACTGCGTAGAGATATATATACAGGGTGTCTCAAAAGATTATAGATGCATATTAATTTGTTATTATATTACTATTATTATATTATTCATAATATTATCACCTAATTACTATTGTTACATTATTGCTCTTACAGTATTAGTATAATTTAATTTATATAATCTTTATAATTAAAGTCATTCATTTTATTTTAGAAATGGTGAGAAAGCTTTCAGCGACTCACAATTTCAAAGACGAACAAACTCACAATTAAAATAAGCATCCAATGTCATCTTCTGTGTCGCTGTCATCGTACGGTCGTATTTGCGATACTGACTTCCTGCGTAAAATTTGTTCGTATTTGTATGGCGGATCTATCCCTAAAATTTGTCCATAACCTTTTGGGTCACCCTGTATATAAAGAGAAATTACAATAAATTTTTGCAGTTAAAAATGTTTTAATATGCTGTTAATAGCTGATGTATGGTCTTGATGATGGTCTTGATGATGGAGCTTGGGTGGTAGATAGCCACTCAAATAGCTATTAATAGCATATTAAATTTTTTTTAAACGTAATAATTTATTGTGGTCACTCCTTATGTATAAATAAGCGCCTAATATTTTGATAAACATAAGTAATTACAGAACCGAAATGTCACATAAGCATAAAGAGGAGGGGTCAGGCATTTGCTTATTTTTTCTTACAAGGGGAAGTTCCGTAAAATAGGAATTCTGCACTCCATTTGTCATAAATCTCAGTGGCAACCCCCACTTCCCCTGCGTTAGATATATGGGGAGAATTATCATGCCTGTAGTTAAGCTGGGGGTGGCGGAGCGTGACCCCAGTTGCCCTTTCGAGCTGTTTATATACACTGTGTCCGTGAAGTCATGGTGCACCTTTGACCTGTCACAGGAAATAACAGGCGCATAAGCACGTACAGAGTTTTTAGGGCACCTTAGGTAACTCTCCCGTATAGCCTCTACAGACTCGTCACTTACCGGTAGGTCTACCAGAACGGAGTTTGTCCGACAAACTGCCGATATCCTTCACCTACTTATCCCACCGATTAATGTTATTTCTATGTGGTGGCGCTTCGTTGTACACGCGACGATATTCACGTTGCACTTTGGTCACGGATTCGAATTTAGCAAGCCACAGAACACACTGAACTTTCCTCTGTACCGTCCACATCTCGACTGGCGTGGGCGTGGGCTGATCCGCTGCTGCGCAGTTCGTGGTGTTGCGTCATCACCTGTGTGCGCACACGCTTGCACATCATACTACGGAAACTTGGAGAGTTTTCCTTTTATCTGGTGAAGATTTCACATTTCTATCTTGTTTCGTTGATTTCCTGTGACCGGTCAAAAGTGCAACATGACTTTACGGACACAGTGTATATAGAAAACCCCCGGATGCCCTTTGCCTGGCCCCAATTGCCCCTTCAACCCTTCATCCTCACTACAGGCCTGGGACTTGCCTAGGTTGTGTTGACATGGCGACTTTGGTCAAATTGCTTCGACGTTGCAGACGTCTGATAGAGGACCATCCTCCCCACACCCTCACCATATTTCAAAATCCAAAGCTCCAGTTTAATAACTAACCACAACACATTGCAGTAAAATTGTATGTTAAAAACGGGTTTCTTTATATTAATTTCAGTTTCAAGCTGCTAATAAAATTAGTATTATTTCATCTTGGAATAAAAATATTTATTAGAAACAATGAACGTGTGGACCATCAGCATTTCAGTGATTCCTCCCCCATCCAACATTTTTCACGCCTCTTTTATCAGAGGACCCGGTGAGAAAATTGGTACCGGGGTCAGTTAATGTGCAAGCGGCGGCCCTGGCTGCAATTGTATTGATATATGTTATTTCAATATATTTTTTAAATAGAAAGTTGCGTACATGCCAGTAGCATAGAAATTCAAAACTCGGGGGAGGGGTGGGGCTCAAGTGGCTTTAAAAAAAGATTATGCAATGGGATCTATGAGAAAATAATGTATTTTGATATTCAATGTGGGGGATTAGGCTCCAGAGCCATGGGCACCGACGGCATAAAAATATTGGTGGGGGGGCAGTATACCAGCGTAAGACAGCTTGTTCCTAAACAGGGACGTAGCAAGCGGGTGACCCCAAGTGCCCGTGCTCCCCATCCGAAATGTTTTTGCTACAAATACTTATTCATTAGCGAGGCTGTAAAATTTTTTTGCCTCCCGCGAAAAAATTTCTGGTTAAGGTCCTGTTTTTAACAACTCTTTACAGGGATAACAGACAACAACAAAGCAGTGTTTAATTTAAATGTGCTTCTGCTTGATGACGTTCACTTTACCATAAAATCAATATTCTAGCTACATTTCCAAGTTCATTTTCACGTCCAATCATCCTTACTAAATTTCGATGGCGCAGTATAGCCCAGATGCTCTTGCGCCATAAAAAAGCCAAACAAACAAAGTAAATTTCGCATTTATTGCGCTGATGGTGATTGTGTAGACAGTCCCTTTAATTTATGTCTTTGATAATGAGATAGGTGGGAAAAAATGTTATTGAGCTTGCAAAATTAAAATAAAGAAACTATAGTTTTAGTTATAACGTTATTAAAAACGTTCCGTTTGAAATTTGAAATAATGACACGTAAATGAAAACGTTTCCCCTGCAGAAAAGAGAACTATATAATACAATCCAACATAATGTATAATTACATTAAATAAAAGACAAAGTGTTTTTTTTTATTTCGCATTAAATACGCTACGCCGAAAAATATAACCGCCTTTTTTAGATAAAAAGAAAAAAAGGAAAACATTTTAACTTTTGAACGACATTACCTACATATTATAAAATTTTTGTTTGAAATTGGAATGGACGTGGAACTATAATACCAACATTGTAGGAGACGGGTCCCTCTCTGTCTCTCCCCGGTAATGGCACCTGTGCCAGAGCCCTCTTTTTCCCACTCCACTGGTACATGTGGTGTTGGTATCGATGTAAGCTTATTTTTCGACAGCATATACAATAATAATTTCTCTAAAGCAGTGTTTCCCAACCTGGGGCCTAAGCCCCACAGGGAGGGGGGAAGGGTCAATTTGAAAATGGACTCCACTGTACATAATTAATGCAATATATATATATATATAGTTAATATAATGTAAATAATTATTGGAACATATATATATAATTTTGTATTTAATGTGGTTTTGGGGGTCAAAAATAATTGTGGGAGTGCGTGGATCTTTAAAAGTGTGTTCGGCTTGAAAAGTGTTGGGAACCACTGCACTAAATCCAATAATTAATTTCTCATTCTGTAGCTGGAGAAATCTCTAGCATTGAAGCGACCTTTCACCCTATTTGGAATACAAGGTCCCGGGTTCGTATCCCTGGTACATACGTCACTTTTTTTTTTATTTCAAATTTCGTCTGTTTTCCCAGCCGCAAATTGCATCAAGAAGATCACATTCTTCTGAACGCGATGTTTTTTCACGCTTTAAAAAGAATATTATATTTTAAAAACCATATTTAAAATTATCAACGATTTTCGACTTGGGCATTAATTCTCCAATAATAACTTGCGTGCTAAAGTGCACTTTTATAAAAAGGAGTTAAAAATCTTTCTTGAACGTGGAAAAACCTTCTAGTTTAGGTAGTTATTTATAGATGGCGCCACAAACAAAAGTGTTTGAATCAAATTTTCTGAAATAAAAGTTCTACCTCAATTGTTATAGCTTCGCCTTTTTCGTGACAGGAATGAATTATTCAGCTTATGGCCCTCTTATTCCTTCGAGTACACAAGTGAAAATTTAATTTTAAAAATTTCATAGACCTAGAGTGAAGTACATTGCTGGTAGCATTTTTCCGACGGCGAGTGAAGTGGAGCGAGTAATGTTTTGCCGAGATGGAGAGCACAAGCCATATGAAATTATTTACGCTTATTTTTTATTAATTTAAATGTGCAATAATAGATAACTCGCAGCCACGGCAGGCAGACAGATCCTGTTTGAACTCTTCGTTCTTTCGATTTTAAAACCATTCCTCAATTGACCATTCTTGTTCTATTCGTTGGCTTCCATGTTTTACACAGAGCAAAAACCGACAGTCTAACTTTGCAAATACACCAAACCCACCAACATTAAGGGGATTCGATAAGAGATGGAATTACAGAGAAAGGAGCTAAAAAAAAAACTCTTGAAACACCATTTAAATACAGTTGTTTTGCATTCCTCAGTGCCATTTATTTTTTATTATACTTTCATGGTTTCTACGATTTTTTTTATTATTTTTTTATAAAGATCATTAAAATAAGAGTATATATGAATGCAAAATTGCAATTATACCGCAACGTTTGTTGAAAGAAGTTTATATGCTACTGCTTTTTCACTAGGTGGCGAAACATACGTTTATACTGACTTTCTAATTTCTGTATCTGTGCTTGAAATAATTTTGATCGTGAAAATTACAGTTAACATCGTAGAATACTAAATGTACCCTGGAAATTATCTTTATACACTAAAGACGCTGTGAATGTCAGAAGTTTGCAAACCAGTGTTTATGGGGATTATAAATCGATGTGTTGCCATCTAGCGAAAAAGAAACATGTGATAACCTTTTAAACCAATAGTTTTCAACGATTGCATAAGGCGGTGGGGGCGCCGGTTGGAGAATCATACGACATACCAAAAAACACACTTATGTACTTTTATTTTCTCCTCTAACTGAGAGTTTATTTCGTTGACGTTGGCAACGCTTCAGAGCAGTAGTGACCCTAGAGTATGCGGGGTCCTGCGGAGAGTCGATTTTACAGGGGTGCGAGCTGGGCGGCCGCTCAGCTAAAATTTAGGACCTCCAAAAATGTATTGCAAGTACGAGGAAATCGTTTTGTTTTGTCAAAGCGTTTTTCAGGGCCGTTAAAATCTGCTTTTTCCAGGGCCGCTAACACCGTAAGCCCCGCCCTGAGCCATTTAATTTTGCAGGGTCCAAATATTTTGGAGAGGGGCCTTACTGTGGAGGATATGGGGGTAATAGAATAACCCCACAGAGAAAGGAAGGTTTGGGGAACCTCCCCCGAGAAAATTTGAAAAATTAAATCTTTAAAACCACGTTTTTGAGCCAACCTGGAACTTAAATTTCGACGATGATGTTGCTGATTTATTTCAGGAACTTTTGATATTCTTTCCTGATAAATTATACTCGGATTAATTTTATAAATGCTAACGATCAAATTACGGTAAAATGGCGTCATTTCATGAAGCAATAAAATCTTTGAAAGTTTTTCTAATACGAAATTACGAAAACTCCATAGACATCGAAAGGTATTGACCAATCATTTTAAATTATATGCTAGTAACAATTTAATTTTTCCTTTTTCCATTACTGTCGATATTTTTCACAGAAAACTAGACAAACATGGCGGGGGGACAAAAAAAAACGAAAAAGGTTTTTATTTTTTCTATATACAAATTCAAATTTATAAAGCACACGTGAATATGAGTAAATTCCAATGCTGTAGCTAGGGAAAAAATTCTTCCTTCGGAAACTATAACGGAATCATCCTCAAGTATAGTGACTGATTCTTCTGCCGCTTCCAAAAACATTTCTGTTATTGCTGTTGCGAAGAAAATTTTTGAAATGCAGACATCGACTACTTGTAGCACTTGTCAAAAAAAATAATATTCAAATCATTCGTGCTTGCGGAGGCATATTCGAAAAGCGCATCTATCGGGAATTAAATGAACTCCTGCCTCCCAGAAAGGTGGGTAAAACGTATAATTTTACATGCGATAACTGTGTGTTCCACTTCAATAAATTCCGTTATTTACAGCACCATAACAAATTCAATTTCCACCCCTACAATTCTCGAAAATACATACAATGTCCACTATGTAACACTGAGAAAGTATATTTATATTTAAAGCTTCTTACATTAAAAATACATTTTTAGAAAGTTTGTTTTGCATAATATCGCAAGTTGTAAAACATTTGCAATAAAAATTTTTTTCAATAAATTCTGTACAATTTTTTTAATCAACATTATTGTAAAATATGAGTATTAGCCCACAATATGCAATAAAAGCAAAAGAGGGGAGCAAATTCAAACCCACAAGGAAATGAAAAATTATAAATTAAATTTAATATAAAAATGGTAAAACCGCTCTTAATGATCACCTTCCTTTAACGACCATCTTTTCTCTGGATACAGATTTCCTCCCTCTCCATAAACCCAATGCTAAATTTACTTCTGGAGGCGACTCCTTTTTCACGGAATCGAAGGTGGTCGCTTTAGAGAGGTTTTACTGTATATAACACGAAGTATAAAAAGAAAAATGTCCCTACAATTTACTTGGAAATAATATATCTTCGACAACGAAAAAAGTCCACTTCGTACAATAATAATACACTTTACGATATTACTCCGCTAGCTGACATGAGAGGGTCGTATCTGAAAGAGATTTCGGGCTGCACCTAAATCAGCAACTTTATTTCCTAACCTGCCTTTTCTCCAAACTGAATATAAAAAACCGTTGAAAATGAAGAAAAATGCACTGAATTGGCAATATTGTACTTATGCGAAAATTTATACAACTGAATATTAAAAAAAAAAAACCGTTGAAAATGAAGAAAACCTCACTGAATTGGCAGTATAGTATCCAATAAGAAATTTAGTCCACACGCATGCGCCGAATAATGGTTCATCTAAAAATGATGTTGTACCTAAAGGATCGCGTTCCCACATCAACTTTTTCATGAAACCACCCACTAGAGGGATGGTTCCACCGCACGAAAGTCTGTTTTTCGTGTTGTTGTATCGATGATCGTCTGGAAACAACAACATTTAAAGGGCAGTTATTTTCAGCCATCGAGTGGCAGTTTATTTTATTATATTTTCATAACTTTTACAATTATTTTTTATTCCCTTTCTATAAAGTTTCTTAATAAGAGATTAGATATGAATGCAAAAATTGCAATTATACTGAAATGGTTGTTGAAAGAAGTTTACATCATACTGCTTTCTAACTAGGTGGCGACACATATGCTCATACGCAGTGCCTCCTAATTTGTGTACCTTTGCGCGAAATGATTTTCATCGTGAAAATGACAGTTACAGTGGTAGAATACTAAATGTACCGTGGAAATTACCTTTATGCACTAAAGGCACTGTGAATGTCAGAAGTTTCAAACCAGTGTTTATGGGGATTATAAGTCGATGTGCAGCTATTTATCTATAAGAAACCTGTGATCAACATTTAAACCAATAGTTTTCAGTGATTTCATAAGACAATGGCGCACAAACCGTGGTTTACGACTCCTCTGGGGTTCGCGAGAAAACTTTTGTGGGTCGCCAAATTCAAAGACATTTATTTGACAATAAAAAATATAAGGCTTTGCTTCAACAAGTATCAGATAGCAGTAACGTAGTGAAATGAGATACATGATACACAAAGGGACGGGCTGGGTTCTCGCAAATGGCGCATTTTTCGTTGTTTTGTGTTCACCAGGAAAGAAAAGGAAAAGAAGCCAAGTTTTGTTTATATTTTATATTTTAAGATAGAGAGTTGGGCTTTGAGTGTAGCAGAGAGGTTTTTGAAAGCCAAATAAAATTGAAATCATCCGTTCTGTAATTAAGTGTTGTTTACACTGGAGGCGTTGTCTTGTGATCGTAATCAAAGACGTTACAGTATTTTATTTATTTTATTTGCGATTTTATCTCGAATCTTTTTTTATTTTTTATTTATTTTTTTATTTTTTTGAGATTCTTCCCCTGCAAATGCAACAGATTGGAATTTCTTCTATTTTATTTAAATAGACGGGTTTCCATTTTATTTTCGAGAGATTAAATGTTTTGATGTTTTAAATATGTAGCTTATCACTGCATGTAACGAAATTTGTGCGTCATCGTAATTTTTTTTGTAATTCCTGTTATTATTATACACATAATTTATTTTATTTTTATTTGTAAATAATATTATCACTATGGAGTAAATTAGTTGGGTCTATGGGGGAAGGAAATTCTTTTCCAGAAAAGATTATTGTTATGGGAGTTGGTCGTTGAATAGAGGTGGTCGTTAAGGGAGGTTTTACTGTGTAGTGAATTCACATTATTTTCAACAAAAGCATTTTATCAAATCCACCTCTTTTATTACACACTATTTGCTTATAACGTAAGAAATATTAATAATAAAATGTAACAAAGAACTTTGACAACAAAATATGTTATTATTATCACTTATATTTTAATAATATATTTAGTAGTTTTATAACAATAAATAGAGCCTGGATTTCTATGCTCTTGCATGTTTTTCACATTTCGCTTCTTTGCGCATATTTTTCTTAATTTTGGCTATTTTTTCATATTCTGGCATTTTTCTGCAAAATTTTCGAAAGTGTGTATTTCTTTAATCAGTTTGTAATTCAATCAATTAGATTACTTCGACGTTCCTTTTCTCTTTTTTTTAGAAGTCTCACTTTAAAAAAATAAAAAATAAAATGATTTTTTTTTAAAAACGAAAAAAAAATTGCTGCCGAATATGTTTCTATTTTAAACAATATAATTAGATAACATTAAAGTTAGAAAAAAAAAATAATTTTATGCGTCTTCACATTTTTGTGGGGATAATTTCTCAATATGCCAATACTTTCCAAGTTTGCTTGTTTGTTTGGATTTTTTATGGCGCAAGAGCATCTGGGCTATACTGCGCCAAATACTTTTCCAAGTCAAGACCAAGTGTAATATTTTCCAGTGCAAGCCACGAACGCCGACAGGTATAGAACAGGGAGGGCCATTGCCCCCCCCCCCATTTCGATTTTCTTTGAAAATAATAAGTAAAACTAAAAAGGTATGGTAGAAAATTTTCATTTTTTAAGGCCTTCGATTTCCCTCTAAATTACACCCTGCCGGTATCCTTGGGCCCCAAGCCAATGCCTATGATGCCATATTTTCCGACTCCCAACAGTGTACTAAGAACGCTTACTCAGAGATCTCATAAAGATCGCACTGCTCACTGTAGTCCGGGGTTTGGTTCCCTAGGCCTTAAGAGGTTCGGATTCCTCGGAAAACAGTAGGTCCCGGCGCAGCATGACCACTGTAGTCTTTGAGCCGTAAAACCAAAAAGAAACCAACCAACCAACCATTTATATTTTAATAATATATGTAATAGTTTTATAATAATAAACAGAGCCCGGATTTCTATGCTCTTGCGTGTTTTTGCATATTTCGCTTTTTTGCTCATATTTTTCATATTTTGGCATTTTTCTGCAAAATTTTCAAAAGTGTGTATTTCTTTAATCCGCTTGTAATTCAATCAATTAAACCAACCAACCAACCATTTATATTATCCCACCGATTAATGTTATTCCTATGTGGTGGCGCTTCGTACTACACACGACGATATTCACGTTGCACTTTGGTCACGGATTCGAATTTAGCAAGCCACAGAATACACTGAATTTTCCTCTGTACCGTCCACATCTCGACTGGCGTGGGCGTGGGCTGATCCGCTGCTGCGCAGTTCGTGGTGTTGCGTCATCACCTGTGTGCGCACACGCTTGCACATCATACTACGGAAACTTGGAGAGTTTTCCTTTTATTTAGTGAAGATTTCACATTTCTATCTTGTTTCGTTGATTTCCTGTGACCGGTCAAAAGTGCAACATGACTTTACGGACACAGTGTATATAGAAAACCCCCGGATGCCCTTTGCCTGGCCCCAATTGCCCCTTCAACCCTTCATCCTCACTACAGGCCTGGGACTTGCCTAGGTTGTGTTGACATGGCGACTTTGGTCAAATTGCTTCGACGTTGCAGACGTCTGATAGAGGACCATCCTCCCCACACCCTCACCATATTTCAAAATCCAAAGCTCCAGTTTAATAACTAACCACAACACATTGCAGTAAAATTGTATGTTAAAAACGGGTTTCTTTATATTAATTTCAGTTTCAAGCTGCTAATAAAATTAGTATTATTTCATCTTGGAATAAAAATATTTATTAGAAACAATGAACGTGTGGACCATCAGCATTTCAGTGATTCCTCGCCCACCCAACATTTTTCACGCCTCTTTTATCAGAGGACCCGGTGAGAAAATTGGTACCAGGGTCTGTTAGTATGCTAGCGGCGGTCCGGGCTGCAATTGTATTGATATATGTTATTTCAATATATTTTTTAAATAGAAAGTTGCGTATATGCCAGTAGCATAGAAATTCAAAACTCGGGGGAGGGGTGGGGCTCAAGTGGCTTTAAAAAAAGATTATGCAATGGGATCTATGAGAAAATAATGTATTTTGATATTCAATGTGGGGGATTAGGCTCCAGAGCCATGGGCACCGACGGCATAAAAATATTGGTGGGGGGGCAGTATACCAGCGTAAGACAGCTTGTTCCTAAACAGGGACGTAGCAAGCGGGTGACCCCAAGGTCCCGTGCACCCCATCCGAAATGTTTTTGCTACAAATACTTATTCATTAGCGAGGCTGTAAAATTTTTTTGCCTCCCGCGAAAAAATGTATGGTTAAGGCCTTGTTGTTAACAACTCTTTACAGGGATAACAGACATCAACAAAGAATTGTTCAATTTAAATGCGCTTCTTCTCGATGACATTTACTTTATCATAAAATCAATATTCTAGCTACATTTCCAAGTTCATTTTCACGTCCAATCATCCTTACTAAATTTCGATGGCGCAGTATAGCCCAGATGCTCTTGCGCCATAAAAAACCCAAACAAACAAAGTAAATTTCGCATTTATTGCGCTGATGGTGATTGTGTAGACAGTCCCTTTAATTTATGTCTTTGATAATGAGATAGGTGGGAAAAAATGTTATTGAGCTTGCAAAATTAAAATAGAGAAAGTATAGTTGTAACGTTATTAAAAACATTCCGTTTGACAGTTGAAAATAATAACATGTCAATGAAAACGTTTCCCCTGCAGGAAAGAGAACTACATGATACAATCCAACATAATGTATAATTACATTAAATAAAAGACAAAGTGGTTTTTTTTTATTTCGCATTAAATACGCTACGCCGAAAAATATAACCGCCTTTTTTAGATAAAAAGAAAAAAAGGAAAACATTTTAACTTTTGAACGACATTACCTACATATTATAAAATTTTTGTTTGAAATTGGAATGGACGTGGAACTATAATACCAACATTGTAGGAGACGGGTCCCTCTCTGTCTCTCCCCGGTAATGGCACCTGTGCCAGAGCCCTCTTTTTCCCACTCCACTGGTACATGTGGTGTTGGTATCGATGTAAGCTTATTTTTCGACAGCATATACAATAATAATTTCTCTAAAGCAGTGTTTCCCAACCTGGGGCCTAAGCCCCACAGGGAGGGGGGAAGGGTCAATTTGAAAATGGACTCCACTGTGCACATATAATTTTGTATTTAATGTGGTTTGGGGCCAAAAATAACTGTGGGAGTGTTGATCTAAAAGCGGTTGAAAAGGGTTAACCACTGTAAAAACAAATGAATATATTCTCATTCTGAAGAGAATCTCTAGCATTGAAGCGACCTTTCACCCTATTTGGAAATACAAGGTCCCTGGTTCGAATCCCTGGTACGCACGTCACTTTTTTTTTTTTTCAAATTTCGTCTGTTTTCCCAGCCGCAAATTGCATCAAGAAGATTACATTCTTCTGAACGCGATGTTTTTTCACGTTTTAAAAAGAATATTATATTTTAAAAATCATATTTAAAAATATCAACGATTTTCGACTTGGGCATTAATTCTCTAATAATAACTTGCGTGTTGAAGTGCACTTTTGTAAAAAGGAGTTAAAAAAATCTTTCTTGAACATAGAAAAACCTTCTAGTTTAGGTAGTTATCCATAGAGGGCGCCACAAACAAAGTGTTAGAATCAAATTTAATGAAATAAAAGTTCTACTTCAATTGTTATAACTTTGCCTTTTCCGTGACAGGAATATATTATTCTGATCATGTTCCTTTTATTTTTTCAAGTACATAAGTGAAAACTTCATTTTAAAAATCTTCATAAACCTTGAGTAAAGTATATTGTTTATAGCATTTTCCTGCAGATGGCGAGACAAGCGATTTTTTTTTTTTTACGTCGTGTTTTACCATATTTTATATACGTTTAACATGGTAAGGATAAATTATTTACGCTTATTTTTTATTAATTTAAATGTGCAATAATAGATAACTCGCAGCCACGGCAGGCAGACAGATCCTGTTTGAACTCTTCGTTCTTAAAAACATTCCTCAATGGACCATTCTTGACCTATTCGTTGGCTTCCAAGTTCTACGCAGCGCACAACCGACAGTCTAACTTTTTAAATACACCAAACCCACCAATATTAAGCGGATTTGATTAGAGAGGGAACTAATTAAAAAGAAAACACTAGCTGACAAACTCTTGAAACACATTTTAAATGCAGTTATTTTGCATTCTTCAGTGCCATTTATTTTTTATTATACTTTCATGGTTTCTATGATTTTTTTTATTATTTTTTATAAAGATCATTAGAATAAGAGTATATATGAATGCAAAATTGCAATTATACCGCAACGTTTGTTGAAAGAAGTTTATATGCTACTGCTTTTTCACTAGGTGGCGAAACATACGTTTATACTGACTTTCTAATTTCTGTATCTGTGCTTGAAATAATTTTGATCGTGAAAATTACAGTTAACATCGTAGAATACTAAATGTACCCTGGAAATTATCTTTATACACTAAAGACGCTGTGAATGTCAGAAGTTTGCAAACCAGTGTTTATGGGGATTATAAATCGATGTGTTGCCATCTAGCGAAAAAGAAACATGTGATAACCTTTTAAACCAATAGTTTTCAACGATTGCATAAGGCGGTGGGGGCGCCGGCTGGAGGATCATACGACATACCAAAAAACACACTCATGTACTTTTATTTTCTCCTCTAACTGAGAGTTTATTTGGTTCACGTTGGCAACGCTTCAGAGCAGTAGTGGCCCTAGAGTTTGCGAGGTCCTGGGGAGAGTCGAGCTTAGAGGGGTGCGAGCTGGGCAGCCGCTCAGCTAAAATTTAGGGCCTCCAAAAATGTATTGCAAGTACGAGGAAATCGGTTTTGTTTTGTCAAAGCGTTTTTCAGGGCCGCTAAAATCTGCGGAGGAAGGAAGCCCCCCCGAAAAAATTTAAAAATGAAATCTTTAAAACAACGTCTTTGATTGATTGATTGATTGATTGTTTGGCTTTTTTATGGCGCAAGAGCATCTGGGCTATACTGCGCCAACAACGTCTTTGAGCCAACCTGGAACTTAAATTTCGACGATGATGTTGCTGATTTATTTCAGGAACTTTTGATATTCTTTCCTGATAAATTATACTCGGATTAATTTTATAAATGCTAACGATCAAATTACGGTAAAATGGCGTCATTTCATGAAGCAATAAAATCTTTGAAAGTTTTTCTAATACGAAATTACGAAAACTCCATAGACATCGAAAGGCATTGACCAATCATTTTAAATTATATGCTAATAACAATTTAATTTTTCCTTTTTCCATTACTGTCGATATTTTTCACAGAAAACTAGACAAACATGGCGGGGGGACAAAAAAAAACGAAAAAGGTTTTTATTTTTTCTATATACAAATTCAAATTTATAAAGCACACGTGAATATGAGTAAATATCAGCACCGGCACGTGGCGAAAGTTTTGTGACGCAGGAGTTAATTCACCAAAATATATTAACTTACGCATTTACTCCATTGACGAGGGAACCTTACGAGAATTAAACGTCCGTTTTTTAAAGAATTATACATATGAAAGAGGCCGTTAAATGAAGTATAATGGTGCAAAAAAATATCCCGACACATGTCTTGAGAGCAAAGATGTAGCCCTTTGAAATTCCTAAGATTTTATAAAGATTCAGTAAAGTATATTGTAACTTCACATATAATAATAATTTTTATTCAACCCGATATACAACATTCACTGATACATAACTTGAGCAGTAAAAAAGTTGTAGCAATGTAAAAGGAGATCTATATTAAATGTTTTTAAGTTTTGGGTTAGAAATGGAAGAGAATATATAACCGTAGCTTGTTACGAGATTCTCTTCCAGAATACGGGGACGCTGACAAGAAAAAAAGGTAGAATATTTGTGGTTTTGAATTACGCTTGTTTTAAAGAGTTTCAGTTATCATTGGCAAAGGGGCGCGGAAACCTAGTAATAACTCAAGAACAGACTGAGCATCTTTTTACGTATTAATGAATAAAAATATTAATGTTATTTAGGACGTTTGATGGACCTCATTTGAGAAAATTGCGATACACACCTGGATAAAATTTGTGAAATTATCTGTTTATCAAAATGCTAGCCAGAAGGGTATCCGGTGTGGTTTTCCTGTTAATAGCTGATGAGACAGAAAGGGAGGGAGGGATGGACATACCATGCGGGTTCAAAGTCCACTTGACGGGAGAAAGTAAAAGAATAGTTTTGTCTTCTTCTGATCCGTTGTTAATAACAATAATCTTAATTTGATAAAAGTATAACAAATGAATTGTAAGAACAATAAATATCATTTTAGCGTTATTGAAATTCGAATAAATTACGTTTACGTTTTATAATGAATAGGGATCTACAATTTAATGACAAACATTTTACAAGTGCGTCGATAATAACAGGGCCGGAACGGGCCCCTGAGCGGAAAAAAATTGACGAATTTGGTTATGGAAAATGCCGTTTGTTAAAACCTACATAATTGTATTGAATCGTAACGATGAAAAAACCTGTGACATTTGTTGCTAACGAAAATACAGTGTTGGCAAAGTTGACGATAATAAAACTGCTAGCAAATCTCCGCGAACGAAGTACTAAAATATTGGCAATACTGTTCACTCTTGTACCGAAGATCGGTGATTGATTCAGCAACCGTGTTCACGCGCATCCGCAGAAAGCCATGAAGCAAAATCATCCTCAAGCACTTTACGCTCCTACATCGTTTCCACACGAACCTTTAGGGACAGCACAATTATTAGATGAATCACCATTCTGTGCATGCGTGCGGACCTGATTTCTTTATTTCCAACACTTACGAAGTGTTTCCGTCATGAACCAAAATTTAGGGTTTGTGAAATTCAGTAGTGGAAATACTGAACTGTAATATTTTTTGCATTATTTTCGCAGAGTACGTTCGAAGCAGTTTGAAACATGAATTCGAGAAAATTTTGTAAAGTATTTTACGATGATGACGACTACTGCTGACAACGGCCCTTTTCAGCGCCAATTGCCAAGGAAGCATCCGTTGACGTTTCGGGTAATTCCAATGCTGTAGCTAGGGAAAAAATTCTTCCTTCGGAAACTATAACGGAATCATCCTCAAGTATAGTGACTGATTCTTCTGCCGCTTCCAAAAACATTTCTGTTACTGCTGTTGCGAAGAAAATTTTTGAAATGCAGACATCGACTACTTGTAGCACTTGTCAAAAAAAATAATATTCAAATCATTCGTGCTTGCGGAGGCATATTCGAAAAGCGCATCTATCGGGAATTAAATGAACTCCTGCCTCCCAGAAAGGTGGGTAAAACGTATAATTTTACATGCGATAACTGTGTGTTCCACTTCAATAAATTCCGTTATTTACAGCACCATAACAAATTCAATTTCCACCCCTACAATTCTCGAAAATACATACAATGTCCACTATGTAACACTGAGAAAGTATATTTATATTTAAAGCTTCTTACATTAAAAATACATTTTTAGAAAGTTTGTTTTGCATAATATCGCAAGTTGTAAAACATTTGCAATAAAATTTTTTTTGTATAAATTCTGTACAATTTTTTTAATCAACATTATTGTAAAATATGAGTATTAGCCCACAATATGCAATAAAAGCAAAAGAGGGGAGCAAATTCAAACCCACAAGGAAATGAAAAATTATAAATTAAATTTAATATAAAAATGGTAAAACCGCTCTTAATGATCACCTTCCTTTAACGACCATCTTTTCTCTGGATACAGATTTCCTCCCTCTCCATAAACCCAATGCTAAATTTACTTCTGGAGGCGACTCCTTTTTCACGGAATCGAAGGTGGTCGCTTTAGAGAGGTTTTACTGTATATAACACGAAGTATAAAAAGAAAAATGTCCCTACAATTTACTTGGAAATAATATATCTTCGACAACGAAAAAAGTCCACTTCGTACAATAATAATACACTTTACGATATTACTCCGCTAGCTGACATGAGAGGGTCGTATCTGAAAGAGATTTCGGGCTGCACCTAAATCAGCAACTTTATTTCCTAACCTGCCTTTTCTCCAAACTGAATATAAAAAACCGTTGAAAATGAAGAAAAATGCACTGAATTGGCAATATTGTACTTATGCGAAAATTTATACAACTGAATATTAAAAAAAAAAAACCGTTGAAAATGAAGAAAACCTCACTGAATAGGCAGTATAGTATCCAATAAGAAATTTAGTCCACACGCATGCGCCGAATAATGGTTCATCTAAAAATGATGTTGTACCTAAAGGATCGCGTTCCCACATCAACTTTTTCATGAAACCACCCACTAGAGGGATGGTTCCACCGCACGAAAGTCTGTTTTTCGTGTTGTTGTATCGATGATCGTCTGGAAACAACAACATTTAAAGGGCAGTTATTTTCAGCCATCGAGTGGCAGTTTATTTTATTATATTTTCATAACTTTTACAATTATTTTTTATTCCCTTTCTATAAAGTTTCTTAATAAGAGATTAGATATGAATGCAAAAATTACAATTATACTGAAATGGTTGTTGAAAGAAGTTTACATCATACTGCTTTCTAGCTAGGTGGCGACACATATGCTCATACGCAGTGCCTCCTAATTTGTGTACCTTTGCGCGAAATGATTTTCATCGTGAAAATGACAGTTACAGTGGTAGAATACTAAATGTACCGTGGAAATTACCTTTATGCACTAAAGGCACTGTGAATGTCAGAAGTTTCAAACCAGTGTTTATGGGGATTATAAGTCGATGTGCAGCTATTTATCTATAAGAAACCTGTGATCAACATTTAAACCAATAGTTTTCAGTGATTTCATAAGACAATGGCGCACAAACCGTGGTTTACGACTCCTCTGGGGTTCGCGAGAAAACTTTTGTGGGTCGCCAAATTCAAAGACATTTATTTGACAATAAAAAATATAAGGCTTTGCTTCAACAAGTATCAGATAGCAGTAACGTAGTGAAATGAGATACATGATACACAAAGGGACGGGCTGGGTTCTTTATCGCCATCTGGGACATTTACTTTATCATAAAATCAATATTCTAGCTACATTTCCAAGTTCATTTTCACGTCCAATCATCCTTACTAAATTTCGATGGCGCAGTATAGCCCAGATGCTCTTGCGCCATAAAACAACCAAACAAACAAAGTAAATTTCGCATTTATTGCGCTGATGGTGATTGTGTAGACAGTCCCTTTAATTTATGTCTTTGATAATGAGATAGGTGGGAAAAAATGTTATTGAGCTTGCAAAATTAAAATAAAGAAACTATAGTTTTAGTTATAACGTTATTAAAAACGTTCCGTTTGAAATTTGAAATAATGACACGTAAATGAAAACGTTTCCCCTGCAGAAAAGAGAACTATATAATACAATACAACAAATGCTATAGTTACATCAAATGAATGACAAAGTGCATTTTTTTTATTTCGCACTAAATACGCTACGCCGAAAAATATAACCGCCTTTTTTAGATAAAAAGAAAAAAAGGAAAACATTTTAACTTTTGAACGACATTACCTACATATTATAAAATTTTTGTTTGAAATTGGAATGGACGTGGAACTATAATACCAACATTGTAGGAGACGGGTCCCTCTCTGTCTCTCCCCGGTAATGGCACCTGTGCCAGAGCCCTCTTTTTCCCACTCCACTGGTACATGTGGTGTTGGTATCGATGTAAGCTTATTTTTCGACAGCATATACAATAATAATTTCTCTAAAGCAGTGTTTCCCAACCTGGGGCCTAAGCCCCACAGGGAGGGGGGAAGGGTCAATTTGAAAATGGACTCCACTGTACATAATTAATGCAATATATATATATATATAGTTAATATAATGTAAATAATTATTGGAACATATATATATAATTTTGTATTTAATGTGGTTTTGGGGGTCAAAAATAATTGTGGGAGTGCGTGGATCTTTAAAAGTGTGTTCGGCTTGAAAAGTGTTGGGAACCACTGCACTAAATCCAATAATTAATTTCTCATTCTGTAGCTGGAGAAATCTCTAGCATTGAAGCGACCTTTCACCCTATTTGGAATACAAGGTCCCGGGTTCGTATCCCTGGTACATACGTCACTTTTTTTTTTATTTCAAATTTCGTCTGTTTTCCCAGCCGCAAATTGCATCAAGAAGATCACATTCTTCTGAACGCGATGTTTTTTCACGCTTTAAAAAGAATATTATATTTTAAAAACCATATTTAAAATTATCAACGATTTTCGACTTGGGCATTAATTCTCCAATAATAACTTGCGTGCTAAAGTGCACTTTTATAAAAAGGAGTTAAAAATCTTTCTTGAACGTGGAAAAACCTTCTAGTTTAGGTAGTTATTTATAGATGGCGCCACAAACAAAAGTGTTTGAATCAAATTTTCTGAAATAAAAGTTCTACCTCAATTGTTATAACTTTTTCCCTTTTCAGAAACATATTATTCCGACTCACCTTTATTTTCAAGCAGTTACAAGTAAACTCACGGAAAATTGGCAACCTCGGCGTAAAGTAAATTGTTTGCAGTGATGCCTGCAGATGGCGAGCCAAGCGATTTTTTTTTTACGTCGTGTTTTACCATATTTTATATACGTTTAACATGGTAAGGATAAATTATTTACGCTTATTTTTTATTAATTTAAATGTGCAATAATAGATAACTCGCAGCCACGGCAGGCAGACAGATCCTGTTTGAACTCTTCGTTCTTTCGATTTTAAAACCATTCCTCAATTGACCATTCTTGTTCTATTCGTTGGCTTCCATGTTTTACACAGAGCAAAAACCGACAGTCTAACTTTGCAAATACACCAAACCCACCAACATTAAGGGGATTCGATAAGAGATGGAATTACAGAGAAAGGAGCTAAAAAAAAAACTCTTGAAACACCATTTAAATACAGTTGTTTTGCATTCCTCAGTGCCATTTATTTTTTATTATACTTTCATGGTTTCTACGATTTTTTTTATTATTTTTTTATAAAGATCATTAAAATAAGAGTATATATGAATGCAAAATTGCAATTATACCGCAACGTTTGTTGAAAGAAGTTTATATGCTACTGCTTTTTCACTAGGTGGCGAAACATACGTTTATACTGACTTTCCAATTTCTGTATCTGTGCTTGAAATAATTTTGATCGTGAAAATTACAGTTAACATCGTAGAATACTAAATGTACCCTGGAAATTATCTTTATACACTAAAGACGCTGTGAATGTCAGAAGTTTGCAAACCAGTGTTTATGGGGATTATAAGTCGATGTGTTGCCATCTAGCGAAAAAGAAACATATGATAACCTTTTAAACCAATAGTTTTCAACGATTGCATAAGGCGGTGGGGGCGCCGGTTGGAGAATCATACGACATACCAAAAAACACACTTATGTACTTTTATTTTCTCCTCTAACTGAGAGTTTATTTCGTTGACGTTGGCAACGCTTCAGAGCAGTAGTGACCCTAGAGTATGCGGGGTCCTGCGGAGAGTCGATTTTACAGGGGTGCGAGCTGGGCGGCCGCTCAGCTAAAATTTAGGACCTCCAAAAATGTATTGCAAATACGAGGAAATCGTTTTGTTTTGTCAAAGCGTTTTTCAGGGCCGTTAAAATCTGCTTTTCCCAGGGTCGCTAACACCGTAAGCCCTGCCCTGAGCCATTTAATTTTGCAGGGTCCAAATATTTTGGAGAGGGGCCTTACTGTGGAGGATATGGGGGTAATAGAATAACCCCACAGAGAAAGGAAGGTTTGGGGAACCTCCCCCGAGAAAATTTGAAAAATTAAATCTTTAAAACCACGTTTTTGAGCCAACCTGGAACTTAAATTTCGACGATGATGTTGCTGATTTATTTCAGGAACTTTTGATATTCTTTCCTGATAAATTATACTCGGATTAATTTTATAAATGCTAACGATCAAATTACGGTAAAATGGCGTCATTTCATGAAGCAATAAAATCTTTGAAAGTTTTTCTAATACGAAATTACGAAAACTCCATAGACATCGAAAGGCATTGACCAATCATTTTAAATTATATGCTAATAACAATTTAATTTTTCCTTTTTCCATTACTGTCGATATTTTTCACAGAAAACTAGACAAACATGGCGGGGGGACAAAAAAAAACGAAAAAGGTTTTTATTTTTTCTATATACAAATTCAAATTTATAAAGCACACGTGAATATGAGTAAATATCAGCACCGGCACGTGGCGAAAGTTTTGTGACGCAGGAGTTAATTCACCAAAATATATTAACTTACGCATTTACTCCATTGACGAGGGAACCTTACGAGAATTAAACGTCCGTTTTTTAAAGAATTATACATATGAAAGAGGCCGTTAAATGAAGTATAATGGTGCAAAAAAATATCCCGACACATGTCTTGAGAGCAAAGATGTAGCCCTTTGAAATTCTTAAGATTTTATAAAGATTCAGTAAAGTATATTGCAACTTCACATATAATAATAATTTTTATGCAACCCGATATACAACATTCACTGATACATAACTTGAGCAGTAAAAAAGTTGTAGCAATGTAAAAGGAGATCTATATTAAATGTTTTTAAGTTTTGGGTTAGAAATGGAAGAGAATATATAACCGTAGCTTGTTACGAGATTCTCTTCCAGAATACGGGGACGCTGACAAGAAAAAAAGGTAGAATATTTGTGGTTTTGAATTACGCTTGTTTTAAAGAGTTTCAGTTATCATTGGCAAAGGGGCGCGGAAACCTAGTAATAACTCAAGAACAGACTGAGCATCTTTTTACGTATTAATGAATAAAATTTTTAGCGTTATTTAGGACTTTTGATTGGCCTCATTTGAGAAAATTGTGATACACACATGGATAAAACTTGTGAAATTATCTGTTTATCAAAATGCTAGCCAGAAGGGTATCCGGTGTGGTTTTCCTGTTAATAGCTGATGAGACAGAAAGGGAGGGAGGGATGGACATACCATGCGGGTTCAAAGTCCACTTGACGGGAGAAAGTAAAAGAATGGTTTTGTCTTCTTGTGCTCCGTTGTTGATAACAAGAATCTCAATTTGATAAAAGTATAACAAATGAATAATAAGAACAATAAAGATCATTTTAGAGTTATTAAAATTCAAATAAATTACTTTCACTTCATATAATGAATAGGGATCTACAATTTAATGACAACCATTTTACAAGTGCGTCGATAATAACAGGGCCGATACGGGGCTCTGAGCGGAAAAAAATTGACGAATTTGGTTATGGAAAATGCCGTTTGTTAAAATCTACATAATTGTATTGAATCGTAACGATGAAAAAACCTGTGACATTTGTTGCTAACGAAAATACAGTGTTGGCAAAGTTGACGATAATAAAACTGCTAGCAAATCTCCGCAAACAAGGTACTAAAATATTATCAATACTGTTTACGCTTGTAAAGAAGATCGGCGATTAATTCAGCACCGTGTTCACGCGCATGCGCAGAAAGCCATGAAGCAAAATCATCCTCAAACACTTTAAGCTCCTACATCGTTTCCACACGAACCTTTAGGGACAGCACAATTATTAGATGAATCACCATTCTGTGCATGCGTGCGGACCTGATTTCTTTATTTCCAACACTTACGAAGTGTTTCCGTCATGAACCAAAATTTAGGGTTTGTGAAATTCAGTAGTGGAAATACTGAACTGTAATATTTTTTGCATTATTTTCGCAGAGTAAGTTCGAAGCAGTTTGAAACATGAATTCGAGAAAATTTTGTAAAGTATTTTACGATGATGACGACTACTGCTGACAACGGCCCTTTTCAGCGCCAATTGCCAAGGAAGCATCCGTTGACGTTAGAAATTATCAAAACGCACTTATCTTTTTCGTCGGGTTCGGGATATGAAATTACAAATCACCTACTTCAACTCCGCTTTCGTAAAATTGATGATGGTAGTTTAAGCACTAGCACAGCTCGCCAAATATAACACGGGTAAACATACCTTTATTTACAATTTTCTATCACCCACATTCATATAAACTACTAATCGAATTCTAAAATACAGAAAAAACAAGAGAGCCACACCTCGTGGCATCTTAGCGTGCTCATGACTTAACCAGAACCAAAACTTAACACAAACTTCACTATAACTGTAACAGTTTCTTTGAGCACTGACGATGGCGCAATGGAAATGTCTCCGACTACGGTCTCTTGCATCGTCAGCTTTCCACATTCTCCCACCTTTGAGTTAAATAGAGTTCAATAGTTAACTCAAACCAAAAAATTTGCTAGAGTCTAAATGCATCACAAAGTCAATCTTTTCGGACATTTAACAGTTCTGCCGCACCTAGTCTTTATTGATACCTCAGGCACATCCGCTGTTCGTGACGAAAGTTCCAGTGGAATCGTACTCTCATCGAGGGCACCATGTCTGGAAATAGCAACATCGTTGTACAGTAGACTTGCTTCATCATTTATTTCTAAAGGATAAAGTCTCTGTACAGCACGAAGATATTCTCCATCTTTCATTTTCAGTTTAACAAGACGGACTGACCCATCTTTCCCTGGATACACTTCCACATCGCAGAGCCCACTCGATTCATTTCATGTAGCCACCACTTCCAAAACAAAACAAATATCTCATGTCAATTTCATGACGTCTTTAGCAACTTTGTGACCTTCATCAGAATACTTCCAGGCGTTTTCTGAGCGTCATCTTCTCTCTGTCTGTAAGAAAATCTTTTGTTCATCCGAACTTCTTAAATGCGGTCTAGATCAGGTATTCCAGTTTCTCTTATCTCCTGAAGGAACATTGGCGGAGTTAAAGCGACAAGATCGCTTGTGTCTTCGGCCACGTACGTGAGTGATCTCGAATTAATGATACTTTCAACATCACAGAGAAGAGTATTTAGTTCTTCGTATGTTAAACAGGCCTTTCCTAATACCCTCTTGAGGATGTCTTTGATAAGTCTTATCATTCTCTCCCCAAATCCTCCCCACCACGGAGCAGATGGTGGATTGAATTTCCATTTGATTTTTCTAACATTAGCATATTCTTGCAGTTTTTCCCAATTGAGTGATTTGATTTCGCTGTTACATCCTACGAAGTTGGTACCTTGGTCAGAGTACACCGTGTTCGGTCGTCCTCTACGCGATATAAATCTCCTGAAAGCCAGAAGAAAACTATTCGTTGACAACGAGGTAGTGAGTTCTAGATATGTAGCTCGGAAAACTGCACAACTGAATATAACGATCCATGCCTTGGTTCCGTTCTTTAAATATAACGGTCCGGCGAGGTCAATCCCAACAATTTCAAAAACTGAGGCATCTCTAACTCTATCTTCAGGTAGAGGGGCGCTCATTACTTCAACAGGACGGGAAGAAAACCACTTGCATCTGATACATTCATGAATGACATGACAAATTGTCTTTCTAGTCCGAAGGATCCAGTAATTTTCTCTCAAATTTGACATCAATACATGTACTCCAGCATGATTTAGATCTAAATGCCGTTGTATAATCAATTTCGAAACAATTTCATGTGTGGACGGAAGAAGGATAGGGTAGCGGAAAGCATCAAGATCTTGTCTTAAACTGATTTTCAATTTCACCCTAAGAAGTCCTTCCGTATCAATATACGTTGGCATAGATAATTTCTGCAGAAAATCTTCATGAAAATCTTGATTCTGAACATATTTCAAAATAATCCTTTCAGCTCGAGAAAGTTCTTCTATTTGTAAATTTCCACATTTTCTATTACCTTTGTCTCTGATGTTGTTGTAAAATCGAAAAATCTACGCGTTCACCCTAACTATCTTATTATATGACGATATCCTCTCAAACAGACATGTATTTTCCCTAACCATGTCTGAAGCAGAAATAATAGTTTTCCTTTTTTCGGAATCAACGATTTCTGGATCAGCAAGAAAATCACATTTTGGCCAAAATTCTGATGGCTTCTTTAACCATTCAGGCCCCTCCCACCATCGGGAATCCAATAGATGTTTACCTGAGCATCCTCTACAGGGAAGATCTGCCGGATTCAAAGTTCCTGGAACAAAATTCCAAGAATCAGGATTTGTTAAATTACGAATTTCTTTCACTCGATTGGCAACAAAAATACCCCACGAATCAGGTTTCTTTATCCAGTGCAGGGCATCTGCAGAATCAGTCCAAAACTTAGTAGGAATTTTCTCCAAATCTGTCTTCAATGAGTTGTATAATCTGGCACCTATGTTACAAGCTAACAGTTCTAAGCATGGAATGGTGACCTTCTTTAGAGGAGATACTCTAGTTCTCGCTTGAACCAGCTGACAGTATACTTCATAACTGCAGTTTTCAACACGCAGGAAGATACAAGTCGCGTATGCAGACTTACTGGCGTCGCAAAAAACATGTAAACTGCAATTGCTTTCAGATTTCAGCCAGCCATAAACATGTCGTGGTATATTAATATCTTTGAGGAACTTTAAGTCCTTTCTCCATCTGCCGTATTCTTTCCTTATTTCCTCAGGCAACTCTTTATCCCAAGAAATTTTCAACTGCCAGCATTTCTGTAGCATTATCTTTGACAGTGACGTAACAGGACAAGTAAAACCAATTGGATCAAATATTCGATGAGCTGTCGACAGAATTTTCCTTTTTGTG